>CABFVX010001866.1:6787-39000 GCA_902151425.1 Timema shepardi | reverse complement strand
TGTCTGTACCTCCCCCCCCCCTCTCTGAGAGATTGCCGCACTTGCACAATGGGCGGCAATAACAGAATGCAGTCAGATGGTGGTGTATTGCTTGTAATATATTTAAATATAGACACGGTTAAGCCACAAACTGGTGATCCACCCCCGGTAAATCGAGTCTACTGTATTTCAAAATCGGTTGCTTATGTCTAACCCTTACAGATGCTAAGACGAGGAAAAACTGTTTTCTTTTGAATTATTTAATCATGGGGTATTGTACTGCTTTACCCATTGTGATATGTTATGTTTCCAGTGTCTATTCTAATCAAAACCTCATTGGTCCAAAGTCAAAATTGACTTAAGCTACAGTAGAACACTAATGAACCGTTCTCATACTAGACACACAACTGCAAGCTTTGTGTAAATGATGAAGATGATTTTTAGTGGTTTATATAAGCTCCTACTACTAATTAAGGATATGCCAGAGCAACAATTTAGGTTCGAGGTGATATTAACATAAGACTACATACTTTTGCTCAAACCATTTATAATACTATTTCTATTCTTTAATAAAAAATTAAACTATTGTAATGGGCTTGTTATAACTTTTGATTTGGTTAAAAAGGAATATTATATCAAAATAAAGTGTCTTCTAAGAGTTTAAACCATTTTGTGGCAGTACTCAAAACAAAATTTTAGAATGATAATGAGTTGATATAATTTTAATCTATCATATTTATTTCAAGTATTTAACATGAACTCTTTAAACTAACTGATTATATCTGCACACGAGAATTTCTATGAGCGAGAGGGAAAGGACCTACCAATTTTGCCAGGAAATTTATTTTCACATATTTTTCAAGGTTTTCTTACATACCACAATTGAGATAGAAATGACGGCTTTACTCCCCCTTCAAAGGAAGTTGTGCTACGGATTTTTATCATACATTATGAGCATATAACTCGAATGAATAGTAAGACGCAATGTTAAAACAATAAAAATTTACACATTGTTATTCAATTGGTTAATATATGTTCTTACTGATACCAGTGATGCAACAAGGAATTTAGAGTGGTAAGAGGAAATAATATATTGTAACAGTGCTATTATGTAAAAATTTTATTTTAACAATTTGGTATTTTAGGGCAACATCTATAATCGATTTTAATCATAACATTTATATATTAAATTTAAATGTTAAATCAATGGTCTGGTTGTTAAGTTTGTCCTACAACTATGATCAATCTGAACCACCAATAAGGTGTGGTAAATCTGATAATAAAATGTTTTTTAAGTATATGATTCAAGAATTTGATAATTTCTCGATCGAATATTCTTAAGGATTTGAGGGTACCATCCCTACTTTTAATGTTTAATTCAACGTTTCAACTTTTGAATTTACAGTTTCAAGCCTGGTCTTTAAATAGAATGTATGCATTTGACACAACTTCACCACGATATATTTTAGCTGTATGTTACACATTTTAAAAGTATATTAAAATGATTTACATCTTGGAGGGTGAGGAGCAAGAATTAATTTAGAAAATCATCAATAAAACTAGTCAAGACTTAACTTAGGATCAAAGTCTGGCACACTAGCCATATGACCAACATTTCCTTAAATACCTCATTTGTCGTGTTGTTGAGTTGTGGTAGATGCAGTCTAGTTTTCATAGAAGGCGGCTTTTATCAAATAAAAACAAAATGTAACTGTCGGGTGTGCAGACGGTAGTTTTTCCTAAAATAATGGTTTTCAACTCTCCCTCCAAGCAAAAACCTTTCCTCTAAATTTAAAAAAAAAAATGTAACTGCCGGGTGTGCAGACGGTAGTATTTCCTAAAATAATGGTTTTCAACTCTCCCTCCAAGCAAAAACCTTTCCTCTAAATTTTACCTCCCTCATCCCTAATAAAAGACAAGTCAAGGCAGGTGTGATTCATAATGATATTAAGAATGAAATCAAATAATGCATTAAAGTAAGTGTTTGACTTACATAGTTTCGACTTATGCAGATTTGTAGCCATGCGGTTGTGGTACGACTAACAACTAGAAATACCGTCTATCAAGTGCCACTTAAACATAATAGAGGGTGTTCTCTAGTTAGCTGATATCACCACCATTTTGTATGTTTATACCTGAGTGCAAGATGTTACTTGTTAGTAAACTTATTGGAAACAAAGTATATTCTCTAAAAAAAGTCTGAAAAACTTAATATGCTTATCACACAGTGGTAATAAGAGGAATATTATAACTTATTTAAGCACCATTTGATTCCCATGGGTTTTTAACTCGCACGGAAACGTTCAAATTGAATTAACTGCATAAGTCTAGGACTTGATGTATTATTTTTTTAAACTACTTTAAATTGCAGCCAAGTTCTACTGTGCTTTGCTTTTAATTGTTTTAGTAACATAAAAAACTCAATGTCATAGTAAATAAAGTATTATACATATGACCAAGTGACAGTGGACAAATGGTGTTTTCAAAAGATATATTATGTATACTTAAGTACGTTAAGAAAATATTGGCAATACTTTTTTTTTTTAATAATCATTTAGTTGTGCTTCAATTCCTTTGAAAATATTCTCTGGTATTCTCGATTGCTTGTATTTCTATCTTTTTACACAAATTAGCCAAGTATGTGAATACAGTTTGACAAGTCTAAAATATATAAATACCGTCTTTATTTTCATTTTAACTTATCATGTTTTGGTGTTGTGTAATGTTAACCCTCTATGAAGCCTTGTTACATGATGCGACTTTAATCGCCGCTACTAGTCTACACTTCTTATTAGCTGCTACTTTCATATCCCAAGTTGCTCTTAGTCACAGTGAGTAGGTCGAGCTGATCCGTGCACAACTTTGAAAATGCCGTCTATCAGTAATTTATTATTATTATTATTATTATTATTGCCATGTCTTACTACCCGTTCGGGTTATACGCACTTACGCTAATGTGCAATGGTAGGGTGATTGTGAGATGAAATGAAGGACCTACAGTTTAACGTGGAATCCGAACCACGGTGGAGGCCTGGCATTCCCCACATTCACAAGATGTCTTGTCAGAGGTGAAGGAAGGGTTTGGTAATCAGATAAATCTTTGCCGGGACCGAGGATTGAACCCTGGACGCCAGCACAGAAGTCTGACACCTTACCCCTGGACCGCCAGGTCACCCTATCAGTAATGACACGTTTTACGACAGCTAATATGCATCTCTTAAGTTCTCATTATCCTTTCCTACGTGTGATGTCATCCCAAATTTTGAAACCCATCCCATTCAATTCACGATATAACTTGGTGAAATCATCCTTTAGGGCATTTCTGTAGATATGGTTTCCATTTGCTATGTCCCACAATTATTCATATTTCTGATAAATATTAAAAAACAGAATTAATTATATAATGACCTAACGACTTTAAAACTTTTCATTTTTCGGAGAGGATGATAAAGAAATACACCGCAATACACACACAAATGAGCAAACAGCTCAGTAGCGGCTATTAAAGTGATGAAGACACGACTTGGGTGTCACACAAAGCCATTTCCACTATATGAGCGCCGGTAACTAGGTCGTGTGACCTTGGAGTAGAGCGCTGCTGGTGAGTAGAATTTAACATGTTTAATTCACGCAGCAGCAATTATTTTCAGTCACTAGATGGACATGCGAGTGGTGACAATGCTGTCACACTAAGCTACTCGAAAGCTTCTAGTAGCGTTAAGTAAAGTTGCTTCGTGTAACACAGGCTTATGCAAGAATAGACACAGAATAGATGGTGCTGCCATCTATAATTTCTACAGTTAAGGGGGCCCACTTTCTGGAATGCTGAAACTCATCCCAGATGCTCAGCTGTCTCATAATTAGTAGTTATTTCAGAATATGGTTTGTACAGTCTTTAGGTTGAACTATATAGCTGAAGAATTTAAAAAATACATATATATACATGACAATGTAAAATCAGCATATTCTCAACATTTTATAAAAATTGTCACAGCTCTTAGGTGAGGGGTATAGTAAACCATATCTAACCCGCCTTGAAAAACTGCGGTAACTTGTTGTTATGGTCACAACAGAAAATACAAATGTATATGATGATTTTTATTTAACTTCAGGAAGGCCAAGCCCTTAAGTACTTGTTAATATTTATCTCATTTGTGCAGAACAAGATTAAATAAATTGTGGCAAATCTTTCTTTCAGGTTTTTGTGCTTGTTAGTGTAAAAATATTATAAAAGAGTTAAAATTAGATTTTGTCTTTTTTTGTCATTAAAAGTTTTAATTTCTTCATCAGCCATCGAACCATCACAAGGACGAAGGCGTGAACTGGATTCTAAATTTACTGCTCGGGTAAACTTGACATGGGCTACTCAATTAATAACTCATCTTATGACACATGGAAATTGATCAAAATTAACTAGTTAATCAAACTTGATTCCTCAATATTATACTTCAATAGCTTCATTTATTATTTGTATCAAAACAATTGATAACCACTCCTAATATGTGATAACTCAATTCTTAGCTCTAATATTCCTGTAAATGAAGGTTTTGATATTAAAACGAAATGGAAATATTCAGAATTGGGTGATCTTTCATCTTGAGCATCATTAGTTAATTTGCAGTTTCACTTTAGAAGTGGCAAATTGTTAATATACACGATATGAGTTTTGTGTTCTAGTGATCAATGGCAAATCAAAACTAGAAATTCATTTAAAAGTTTTTTTACTACTTTTATATTTTATTTCAACCATATTACGTGTGGTATGATATAGAAATAATTATTTAACATTCATAATATTACTCTGAATGCACGGAAAAGGATTGAAATTGTTAATGTTGAGCAAGAATTAAAAAAAAAAATCGAGTTCAGTAATCAAAATCAAGAAAAACCGGAACCATGACATCTTTCATAAAAATAAGGGAAAATAACTAAGGATTGAAAATTGAGGAAAGAATAACTCTCCTCCAGCAATCCCCTTATGACAAGAGGAAAAGATAAGGGAATTCCTTTTTCTCTAGGGGCACACATTGGTTTATTCTTCCTTATTTTTATTAATTCCCATGTATTACAAAATCACTGAGCCAATGAGTCTCTTCATTGTCAAACAAGGGATGGTTCACAAAATTGACGTGTTCTATCAATCTTAAATCATTACCAGAGAATATGACCAAATATCGTGTCTCACACATGTTCACGGGAGGGCATCGTTTAGGACGTGTCCTAATCATCCAGAATGCTGGCAGACTTGTCGGGGATGTTGTTCAGCTGTTGTTCAGTTTTCCACGAGTAGTAAGGGGGCCCCGGCGTGAAGCAGTATTTCATCTCCAACGGTGTTGTTTTGTCGACCCAGTACATCAGGTAGAAGTTGCACATCTCGTCTTTATTGGTCGCACTGTGCACACAAACAAAAATACACCAATAACAATGAGTAGTGTGCAAAGCTTTGAAATTTGGAAGATGAAAGTAAAATCAACTTGACTTTTGACATCCACAAAAATCTGTGTCCTCAAAACCTTTCAAATGAAGAATAAACTGTGTTAATAAATATATGTTTTTTAATAAGCACTTTCTGAACCAACTGATCAGCATACAAGAATTTCTATGAGCAATAGCAAAAGGCCCTACCAATTTTGTCGAGAAAGGTATTTTCACGTACCATCCAGGGTTATTTAACATACCACAATCGACGTAGGACCCACGGCTTCACTTCCCCTGCGAAGGAAGTTTTGCTAAAGAAAAATCTATCAACCCCAGCTGGTTTTGAACCCACAAACATCGAGTCCTTAGGCAATCAATTTACCCCAAGACCACCGAGGTCAACTGAAATATATTATCAATAGATTTGAAATATCTCATTAAATACTAAACAATATTTTAACTCCAAATATAGGTCGGTGACCTGGTGGTCTAGGGGTAAGGTGTCAGACTTCTGTGCTGGAGGTCCGGGGTTCAATCCTCGGTCCCGGCACAAATTTATCTGATTACCAAACCCTTCCTTCACCTCTGACAAGACATCTTGTGAATGAGAGGAATGCCAGGTCTCCACCGTGGTTCGGATTCCACGTTAAACTGTAGGTCCTCCATTTCATCTCACAATCACCCTACCATTACACATTAGTGTAAGTGCATATAACCCGAATGGGTAGTAAGACGCGGTGCTAATAAATAATAAATAATAATAAGCTCCAAATATTGTTTAAATTACATCTATAACATAAGCATAGATAAACTCAAATGTGTAGGCATAAAATAATATATATGGTGTTCTTTGTTTTTATCTGTAGACTTCTCTATTTGCCTAGAGGCTCCTACTGAATAGCTTAAAAATTAAAAGTGGGCTATGTGGAAACAACAAAAACCTTATCTTTGACTCGGTTTCAAGTTTAGTTTGGCATTTAAAAAGTGGCCTTCGATCCCTCCTAGCTCCTTTAAACTAAGTGTATTTAATATGTTTAACATTAGAAGCTAGTTGTGGTCCACGAGTACTCAAATTTTGAGCTCATAACTTTAATTAGGGTCGGGGTCATTAGACATTTTGCCAACCAGGCTGATGCCGATCGTTTGTTGCCGACGGCTCCCAGATGGGTGGGCTGGGAGAAGGTCTACCCGAGGACCTATAAGCGGCAGCCCCACAACTCAGGTGTATGGTCACGGTAAAGTTAGTAAGCCAGTGGCCAAAACAAGCCCATACTCGAGAAAACAAAGTAAAATGCTGGATCGGAGAAATTGTTGCCCGACAGCTACAAATGGGGTCTCTGAACATTGAAACAGTGACTGGAAGAGTGGAGAGGATTGTAGATATGATGAATGAAAGAAGAATGGAGGTCTTGGGTATGAGTGAGACCAAGTAGAGAGGGAGAGGCACGAGGGAAGTAAGGAATGGCTTCATTCTACATTGGATGGGAAATGAATAGTGGAGGATAACAGTAAGTGTTAAAGTGAAAGGAGCAGAACGGGAGAAATTAAAGGAGGAAGAATGATGGAAGGATAGAAGGAGAAGAGGGATTTTACTAAACTAACCAGGCCACAGGCTGGAAATAGTTTACGATTATTATTATTAAACTTAAGCTAAACTAAAATAGTGGTTATTCTTGGACTTAAGTGCACTATAAAAATACATAATGAATACTGTCAAGCCAAAAAATAATAGTTTTAAAATGGTGAGAAATAAAAAATTAATGTATTTGCACAAATATCTAATATGTTATTTTATATAACAACTTACAACAACAACAAAAATATTCATAGTGAATTTTGCACACCTCTCTTTAAAGTATTTAGAAAAAAATATCTTGATCTATCGCTAATTTAATCATTAGTGAAAATCTTTATTTCCTTTTACAACTGTCTTAGTAAAAATACTTATTTTATATACATTGACATTTTGATATAAAGGGCCACTTATAAAATGCATACAACTTTGTTTGTGCCATCAATAATGTTTTACTTTGTTATTAGGGCATTTAAGTAATTTTTTTTCTATTTAAAGTGATCTTGAATCAAATATAAAAACTATTTAATGCTTGAAACAACTTCCATTATACTTATTTATATAAATGTATGCACTAGAATATTATTGCATAATTGTTTATAATATTTCATTATAATCTTTTAAATTAAGTTATCACAACATGCGTTTCAATAACTTCAACTTTTTTCATATGAGTATCCATATTTAATGTACCTATATAATAGCTCAGAATTGCAATTGATTAAATATAATTCAGTATTTTAGACGTCAATATTTTATTAGTAAAGTTTTGTAGTTGTCAAAGCCAAAATTATTTTTCAAGGCAAAGTTAAAGTCAAATATTTTTATAAACCCAGGTCGACGTTTCCAAGCTTCACACGTCTCTACTTTCTTATTAGTTTTATTTTATAGGTATTAATAATATCTTATAAAAGTGACAGCTTCAGATAATATGATTTGAGGTATAAATATGTGTAAATAGATCTATCAACTGTTCTGTCAAATAAGGTTCGTTCTATGAGAATTGGAGTGTAGTTATCCTCACCCAATCATGGTCCAGTCGTCACGGTTACTTTCCATCGTGCAACGTGCAGCCTGAAACAGTAAAAAGTAAAATAAACATATTAAAGTTGATGCAACAAACAGCCCAAAACAGTAGTGGGTTATCTGCTTCAATGGCCGAATGGTCTAAACTCTAATGAGTTATTCTTGTGTTAGATTGGCTTGCTAATGACGAGGGGATCAAGTTGTTTCCCGGTCGGGTCTACTCAGAATGGTTTTTCCTAAATGGTTTTCTAACCTCCCTCCATGAAAATAGGGTACATTTACTCTAAATTTATTTTTATAATTTCTAACGCATTATTGTAATTAGTATGTATGTGTATAACCCAAATGAGTAGTAAGATCTGGTTATAAAATAAATAAATAAATTTGACTAGCAGCATAAGTTGACATAAATTAAACATATGTGTATTTATTCCTTCAATATTATTATTAGCGAAGCTCTGTAGTTAACAAAGGCGTGGTTTTTTAAAGCGAAGCCGAAGATGACAAAGAGTCAAAGCAAGGTTGAAGTTTTCAAAGATTCGCACACCAATATTGTAATTTTAGAATAGTTGAGTTGACCTATCCCTAGTTTAAAATACCCTTAAGGATATTAGAGATTTAGGATTCGAGAAAATTTCTTTTTTGAGAGACAATTCTTATAAAAAAAAAGTTTTTAAATGTTTCTAATGAAATTTGTTTTATAGCCCTAATATTGCTTATCCGTTGTACAGAACCAATTATATTTATTGAATTAACTCAACAACCAGACCCCATAACATCAATGTAACACTTAACTGAATGTATGAATGTTATAATGAATGTATTATAAGAAAGATTGTTAACATTTAGTAACTATTTGTATTTTATATTATTCATTACATTTATATTTCCTCTTGTGTTCATAATTTTTTCCAAGATTCAGATTCAATATTTAGGATTCAAAGGTAAAGTGAAGATTCGGATTTGCAAAAGAGCGTTTGACCCAATTCTAGTTTAAATATTCCTTTTGTGATGAAAGAGATGATTTTATGCTGTCGATAATTTGTACAAACCAGCATGTCCCCAGTCTCGATGGTGTCGTTGTTCATCACAGGATAAAACATCTGAGGGGTGAGTGGATCTCGTTTTCCGAGTAGTGTCCAATCGTCTATGTCACCATCATTGGCTCGTACTTTGTAGCCAGATACAACCTTGCCTGAAAACATTGCAATCAAAAACTATTTTAGGGTAGTTTCAATTTGAAGAGAAATCAAATCGCAAATATGAAATATTCTAGAAGCCGAAACAAAGTTTAAATATTTCTTGTTAATTGTTTACTGCTCGAAAGAATGTTATATTGTATTTATTTATATAACTTTATGCATTAGAATGACTAAGATATGTTTTCATTTAATATTTTTTACATATTTTACTATACGCTAATAAATCCAGTTATTCATCACATTGTACAATTGTACTTAAGATGTTTTTATTGAATATTAATTTTTAGAGTATATTGCATTTAAGTAGGTATGGCAAAATTGATCAAAATTGAGAATTTTGGATGATAATATTTTTATTGGTGAATCTTCTTAATATTGTTGAAGCCGAAATTTGTGTTCAAAGCCAAGTCAAAGATTCACAAACACTTAGTAGTTTCTCATGTCAATTTAAAAAAGGCTTGATGAGTTTTCAGAAAGTAATTGATTAGTTTTCATAAGAAGATGTTACAAAATGATGATATTTAATTTCTATCTATCGTGTCATACTATCCTTTTGGGCCACCTCCATAAAACACTGATGTATTAGGAATGAAAAAGGTAGATTTTAGAGGCAATGTATCCACATTTACCTAAAGGAAGAGTGTGAAACAAATTCATAAAAACCACCCTCAATACACTCGACGGGGATTCAAACCTCAATCTCCTTGATATCAGCAGTCCAATATAATCTTAATTTATTTTCTATTCTTCTGCCTTATCAATTTTATGTAACCCGATTTGGTGATTGACCGGTCTAAGCAGTAACCCTCAAAATTGACTGAACTGCTGATAACATGTAAATCAGGGTTCCAATTGCAGCTGGGTGTACACAGGATGGTTTTTGTCCGATTGGTTTTCCACTCTCACTTCAGCCAAATAAGTTACATTTCCTCTAAATTCAACCTTCATAATCCTCAACACATTAGCGTAATTAGTATATATGTGTTTAGCTTGGATGCGATGATGAAGAATAAAAATAAAATGATGTTCACTTAACAGACAGTAATGAAAGAATGACATAACACAAAGATTTTAATGTTTTAAATGGAAGCCATCTCAATGCAATCAACATAACGTCGGCTTGGCGTTAACTTTACATAAGAGTTGTCCAATGGAGAACTGTTAAGTTACATGTTCCTATCAGCCAATAATTTTTTGAGTAACATCAACACAGCACATTCGTCCCGAGGTGCGCCTCTGACTAATAATGAACACCTTGTATAGACTTCCTTCTGATGAGTTCTGATGGAATGACACCTAGGTCAGAGGATTGGGCGGTCAACATTGATTTTCTTCAAGAGGCAGTCATTATCTCTTTGTCTAATGGCAACAATGTAAAGTGTGAAGTGTGTTCTTCCCTTCGTTATAAAGGATGCATTGTGTTCATTCCTTTGAATGTTTCTATTCATCTTTACCGTACCATGTAAATTATTGTAGTATTTATATATTAAGTGTTTCAAAGCATTTAGGGAACAAATGTTAAATTGTTATAGTCATAAACAAGGCCCAGAGTTTGATGATGTGTCTTCTTTTTCTTTAGTACATTGCAGACTTAAATTTTGTTCATTATCCTCCAGAGGATAATGAACAAAAATGGTTGTGTGAATCTTTGTTAATTATTTTTCATTCTGTATTTATAAGTAATATTTTCTTGGTTTGTGCCATTTTTATGAATGGGTATATTTTTAGTACTACCGATATTTAAAAAATGAATAAATACTCAAAAGTATAAATTTTTAAACACAGAGTTGTCAAAATGAGAATATATTTTAAGCCATGAACTTAGTATCCTCTTTGCGTGTTAGTGGTAGAATATAAATTATTAGTGAAATGGCAACTAGGCTGGAGAAATTTGTGTTGGGAGGTGATAGCTATTACTTGTGAAGCAAATATTTGTAAATCAATGTTATATTTAGCAGGATGCAAGAGTTTAGTTGTTAAATGATTTCATTTGAAAATTCAATTTTTAGTTTCCATTTGTAAATTGCAGGTTTGATTTAGTCATGTGATTTTATTACAAGTTTTTATTCATCTTTTAGGTAATTTTTTTTAGTAGATTCTAAAGCCATTTTTATGTCATTTTACTGGTCATATTTTGATAGTTATTGTTAGGTTATAAATACCTGGGCTGTGCTAATACTTTAAAACTGTGTGTTAGCTAACTTTAGCATCTATGTTTAAAAAAAAAAAATTAACATAAAAATTTTAGATTTAAATCTGCGTTTCAATATCCTTTCAGACTTTATGCATTTAACACTGTAAGTTACTAAGAAATACTAATGTAAACTTTAGAAGAAAGCTATCTGCATTTGCATGGAGAGAGAGAATTTAATAAAAACTACCCTCTGTACATCCAGTCAGGATTTTAACCCTGACCTCCCAGTTTCCATCAAAGCAAACTAGACGAGCTTAACATTTAGTCTGTGTGCCAGCTGTTTGTGAATTTGATTTTTTTTTTCACTAGACTAAAAAAAGAGATGAGCTCAAACCTAAGCTGTGTGTATGTGTACGGTAAGCGAACGGATGAATCGTCTTCTTCTCTTTTATCCTGCACATTGTATCCATATGTTCTGTCTTCTTTGGAGGGATGGCTCCTCCCGTACCCAGAAGAATGACACCAGCCAATTTGCTAAGTCTGAAAACAGATTAATTAGCTGTACATAATTACGGATAAAAGATTTAGGTAAGAATGTCAAATTTGATTTGATCCTTACTAGTATTAAATAAATCAAGAGTCGACCTTAATATATCGACTTTCATTACCTTGATAATTAACTCTCAAATTTCAGTAAATGAAAGTTTTGGCATTTAAATTAAACAACAAAGTTAAGAATTGGGTAATTTATTTATTGTGATAAATTTTAGTTCTTTTGCTGTTTCAGTCATGTACTGGGAAATTGTAAATGTACTCGACTTATTATTTCTGTCCTTACTCCTTAGTGAACATGTGCAAATCTAACATGGCTGGTTTATTTAAGTATTTTATTTACTATATACACCTTTAGGTTGTTTTTTTCAACTGTGGTAAAGTATGTAAATAAATAACATATTTTTAATATGAGGTTGGTTGCTTGGAAATGAATTGAAATGTTAAAGTTTGAGAAATATGAATCTAGAATTTAAAAAATTGAGGTTAAAATTTAAAAATCGGAATCAGGATAAACAGGAATTGTGACATCTCTAGATATGGGATATTTGTATTTCTATTTCCATTAAATATCCTCCAATTTGTAATGATCAATATTTATTCAACCATTGATAAATAGTAAACCCAATTTCATAATAACAAAGTAACATGTTTTTTAATTCAGTTACATAATACACCAACTGGAACAGGAACCTGGGTATCTCAGTTGATAAGGAAGTCAGCATGTAAAGCAGTAGGACCAGGGTTAAAATTCGTTTCAGGGTGTCATTTTTCTAATTTAACATGGTCACTTGTTCAAAATATCATCTAAAAAAATTATTTTTCAAAAACTATTAATTTAATATCAAATATAATTGATAACATTAAAAAAATATAATTTAATTTAGTTATGTTTCAGTTTTAATCACAAGAGTAAACAGTTTTTGATTTGAAACTTTCTTTTAAAATATGCACAGCATTTAATTTGGAGATTGAATAGTTATTTTTAGTAATGATACAAGGAATAAGTGATAGTACATTTCTTACTTGAAATTGCTGAAAATATAATAATTATTTTTTGGATCTGTCTACAGGGCCGTCTTAAACCAGATTGAAAGCCCCTGGGCAAAGCAATGCACTGAGCCCCTACCAGCTCTACACCCACAGTGGTAAAAATGTAAACGGTCAATAAAATTAAACTTATAGATTAATAATTTAGCAGTAAATATTACTATATTTCAAATGTGTGAATGAAGTGATGAATTCTTTTGCAATTAGCCAGATTTACTATATTTATTAAAGGATTTATATTTAATAGAGAAGAAGGTGATGATGAAGTGAAGTGTAAATACATAGTAGACACGATTATAGTTACAATTATAATATTCCCATTTCAATTAAAGTTTTTATCAATAAAGATATTGAAACCTAAATATTTAATTTTTGGCACATTTTTAGTGTTATTACATTTTATTGATATTATATCTACAACCAATAATATAGTTTGTGTTCCAATACTAGTGTAGTTGTAATTAAAATCAAATTAAAATCTACATTACATATATACTGACAGTCAACCTTGCAGTCCAATTAAAAATACTAGCATATATATATATATATAAAGACAAATATATGTTTGTCTTTTGGTGTTTTATCTCAACAATTTCTGCCCCAGAATCACTCAGGTTAGTGTGTTGGTTATTTGATCTGATCTAATCATTATTTAGCTTGGTATTTATTTCCAAATAACCTAATTAATACCCATTCGTTGAACCTAAATGTTTCTAATTTTTTTTAAACTAAGTTTACATTCTGGGAAACCGTTTAGCGAACAGCAAGTAATATATTGCTTATTTTTTTTAAATAAGGAAATGTTTTGTCTTGACTAAGTGTCTGCATTTTCACTTAGAGTCGAGCTCAAATTGAAGTTGAGTGAAAACATAGAGTTAACTGAGTTTGAGTGAAAAAATAAGAGTTTTATTTAAGTTTGGGTGAAACATTGAGGCTTTTTTTTTTAGTTTGAGTGAAAATTTAGAGTTTTAATCTAGTTTGAGTAATATAGAATATTACAAATATTTCAAGTTAAATTTATTTAATAGATTCATGTGTAAGCCAAGAAAAAAATAATACAAATTTTAGATTTTTGGGGGGAAGGTTATGCTCAGATTCAAAAGGTTATACTCAAATTAAGAATTCAAAATAAATTCACTTCAAAATAACTATTACAGGTTTAATTTATTTTTAACTAGACATAATTATAGATTGAGGGAATGTTTGGTGAGAAATAATATCTTAAAATTTAATCAAATCAATTAAACTCAACATTTTAAAGACAAAGTTGAAAATTTTACGTTTCAAAGTGTTGTTTAATCGAGCTTATGACTAAAACTTGACTCGGGAGGTATTAAAACTTGACTCAAACTCGAATTTTTTAGTATTTGCACATCCTAACTATCAACCAAAACTGGCAACTATATTATCATAATTAACTGTTTCCAGCCTATGGCCGTGTCACTACTCTTCTCACCCACTCTTCTTAGGACTTCTTCATTTGTCGCCCTGTCTGTCAACCCGATCTTCTCAAGTCTTCTCCAGCCTCACATTTAAAGGTTCTCCAGGTATTTCTTTTCCATCTTCCTAAGAGTACAACATCTCCATACAGCTCCATACAGCGCAATTCTTCAAAAGTATCATTTCATCAGTTTCTTCCTTACTTCCAAACTCAACTTGCTGGTCAGCAGTATTCTCTTCTTGTTGAAAGCGTCTTTGTCTACGGTGATTCCTCAACCTAATTTCTTTAGTGCAGTAGGCAGTCAGTAGACTTCCCAGATACTTGAAATGCTTTATATTTTCCAACATTTGGATTCCAATTTTGATTTTGAACGATTCTTAATTTTTTGAAATCACTATAATTTTTGAGTTTTCAATGCTGATTTCCATATCCTGTCTTCTCCCTAACTTCAGCAGCCAGTCCATCATTTCCTGCAACTCACTTTCATTTCTGGCCAGCAATGCTATATCAGCTGCATATTGTATTGTGTTGATGACACGTCCTCCTATACTGAAACTGCCACCTTTCTCCAGGGATTCCCTGACCAGTCACTCTCCATACGAGTTGAACAGGCTAGGTAACAAACAGCATCCCTTCCTCACTCCTCAACCTATCTTTAAGTTGTTGGTCTGTCCATCATTCAGGCTCACATTCACTCGCTGTCCCAGGTACAGGTTTTCAATCAACCTTCTGTACCTCCAGTTGATGCCGATATTCTTGAGTATTTCCATCAGTTTCTTCCACTTCATTATATCTAATGCCTTTTACCAGTCAATGAAACCAACATAGACTTCTTCATTAACTTCTAGAACTCTTTCTGGAATTGTTCTCAGTATCCCAATAAAATCTCTGATTTATTTTCTGTATCTAAATTGGTATTCTTCCATCACACTTTATATTTTCTATTTCAGTCTCCTGTTGAATATTCTTGCCGTGATCTCCCCATGAGAGAGGAGGCTGATGGTACAGTGGTCACTGCATTTCTCGGCTTATTTATGATTCTTTGGGGCAGGGGCGGAGATTTACGATTTAACCAACCCCTGCACCTAAAACTTGGGGGTTTGAGGGCAAAGCTCTATGAGCTATTTCAAAGGGTTTTTTAAATAATAATTATGTACTTAGGTTTATCACAATTTTTAAACTAGTCACTAACATAAAAAATATAAAAAGTAAGCCTATCCTTGGCTCAAAGAAAATTGTTTCAATCATTCTCTAAAAAGCCATGTTTAGTAAATTACAGCTTTTTCAAAAAACTTCTAACTATTTAGTTACTTTTAACTTATTCATTTTCATTCCAAACCACTCAATAGTTTTCATCAGCGTATTGTTTTTGACAAACTATTTTAGTCAACCTGTATATTGCATTTCATAAACAACTGAAAATAAGAATTGCAAGGAAAATGACAAAAAAAGAGGCTAATATTATTAGTATTGGATTACGATGTGGCTTGTGACAAGACTTGCTTCCTACAATTGTACGAACATTGATTATTATCCAAACTACACATGGTTATTATCAGAGGGAACTGATTTCTTCGTTGCCATTGATGTTACAAAATAATTACTTTTAGATTTTGTATGTAAATCATTACCCAAAAAAATTGGTGTTCAGCAATCCTATGTCCCCATTTAATCTAAAGGTAGATATATGGATATATTTGATATTAACGTAATAACTTAAGGAAAAATGTACAGATAATTAATATTTTCCTGAACCCCTATGGGGGCAAACATGGCTACGTCTATAAAGTCCTTGGGCTATTCTTCTGTTTTTGTATTTATTATTTACAAAGGTGATAGCAGAACAGTTTGAAATGTTCTACTTGGATGTTATGAATATAGTAAAAAATAACTCTATTGGATGAACTACCGACACGCAACCCAACACACCCACATGCAAGAGAGGACAATGAAAACTTACGGTCTCTCTGTGTAGTGTAAGAATATTCCAGAGTTGTCTGTGCTGCCATCTGTGAAACAAACATCCACACGAATTAAAATCATATATTTCCCTCCTCCGACCCTCACACTTTATGTGACTCGATGTTATTACTAGAATTATTTTTGCTAATTTGATTCTTGGGAATTTTTTGCTAGTTATCTTTTAAGGAATTGTTTTTCACACTAATTTTTTAACTAATAAAAAGTTAAATAAAAGTTTCTTTGTTTATAGCCAATTTTATGATGACAGCGCTCAACTGTAGCCTTTAGATTAAAGAAATTTAATTAAACTAGGTAGAATATAAATTCTTGGATATTATAATTTTAAAATTTAAAAGAAAAAATCTGCTTTAAATATTTTTGAAATCTAAGATTTTTAGAAACATCACACTTTTCATTTTAAAAAAAGGTGCTACCCTCGCAGGAGACTAGACTGCCGGCGATGAGGAGATCGTGGTATAATCCTTCCGGGTATACCGAGGGTGGTTTTTCCTAAATAATTTTTTGTGCAGAAGTATCTTGAAAATCCTTGACTTCCAGTTAAAAAGTGACCCGATGATTCTTAAATCAGAATTTACTTCGAATAAATGGTTTTAGTTATTTCCTGTCTAAGTGGGGGCTAAGAGGCTGGGGGTGATCCGGTCCCCATCCTGTCCTTTTAGGTACCCCCACCTGAAGGGCAACTATGCAACAACCAAATTTTGGAAAAACCACCCTTAGTACATCCAATCGAGATTCAAACCTTGATCTCCTCGACATCGGCAGTCTAGTCTAATGCAAAAGTCGTTTTTTGCTTAGACTGTACAACCACTGAAGGGGGTGTCGATGTTGTTAACATTTAACTATATTATTTAAATTATTTTATAAATATTGATATTATTTATTAAAAGTGACAGCTGCTGATATGTAATTCATAAGAAAATTTGGTTACATATTTAAAACCTATCAATGTAATTAAATGAAGATAGCCTGGATAGGAAGGTAGGACGCAGCAGTGGAAAAAACCCACCTAGAAATGGGTTGTCACATAATATAAATAAATAAAAAAATTAGAAACTTTGATTATATCACCAATAATGTGATTTGTGCTTAGGGTAATTGATAAAATTATAAAGGTAAAATTTGTATTTAGGTTTCACCTTCGAATTTGTCAATGACGGCGTAATGAACTTGCAGGACCAGGTACTGTATGGGTGACTTCCCTCCGACTTGGAAACCCACCCCTTCCGGCAGAGCTAGGGGTGGTGCGTCCCTGGCCCAGGCATATATTACCTGCAAACAGGGTTGTACGGAATGTAAGTTGTTAATGCGCCTTTAAAAAACAGCTCACCTACCTGTACCATTGGTCACAGAATCTAAAGCCTTGTCTACATACTGTGTATTCATAGGGTGCATACTCCACGATATGTAAGAAATCGACTCCACAGTATAACACATGGTTATGACTACAGAGCTTTGATCCATAGGTCCGTAGCACGTAGAAGTTGGATCAACTTGTAATATTCTAGAGTATAGTCAATATGGAGTTTTACAGAGAAACAATTGCTATTGAGGAAAATGTTTATATACAAGGAAGACAGTAGAGGTAACACATAAAGTTGAACCTTATTTATTCACCCTAACTAGAACTGGGTGTCACCTGGATTAATACAAATTGGGGTAATACTGAGATTATTAGTTAAATGGCAGTGCACTTCAATACGTTGGAAAATCCGACCACAGCAGACATTTGTTGACAGTTTTAGCTCAGACCAAGATACTGTACAGTATTAGATACACTACTGTGCCATTGATTGCAATAAAGTTTTAGTTCATTACAATACTGTACTCACCCCGCGACTAAAATATCATAATTAATTAATGTATTTGAAAGGAGTTTTTTTAAGTACTACATCAATTATTCCTTCCGTAGCATTTGTTAGAAAAGAGATTGAATAAAAGCAAAATTTCAGTCAAGATAAACTGGAAATCTGGATCAATTAATCAGGTTCTACTGGTAAAGGAAACAAACATAATTTCGTTATTACAGTGTAAAGAAAAACACAATTCTCACTGTACATTGCTGCCAATGGGAGAAAAGTGACATTTTATCTTTAGCTATTGGCACCAATGTACATCGTAAGCTGTGTTCTTCCTTTCATTGTAAAAGCTATACTGTGTTTATTCCTTTTTATATGTTTCTATCCCTATTTCTTGTGCCTTCTTTCATATACAAAGTATTCCTCAGCAAGTGGAAAGCTGTTTTCCTTAAAGAGATAAGGTGTTAAGAAAATATTTAAAATGTAATCAACAATGGCAGCAATAAATCATTTCTATGGAAACATTTACAAAATGTGGTGCAAAACAAATTGGATTGGACACATCCTTAAGAAGAGCTGTCTTCTGTGCAACGTCATAGAAGGAAAGGTTGAGGGAAGGAGGAGGATTCAAATATTGGATGACTTGAAGGAATGCAACCATGGTGTGAAACGTAATTTTTTAAGAGACACACTCACCTGCGAACCTTTCGCACAAGGACTGGAAGTCTCCATAGTATCATCGTGCTTGGCCATCTCACCGCAGTTCCTATAACCCAAAATAACCTTGTAATGGTTTCAAAGATTTTTTTATCATGGCGTCTTACTACCTGTTCGGGTTGTACACCTATGTACGTACTAATTAGACTAGTGGTTTTAGAGATTAGGAAGGTCATATTTAGAGGAAGTGTATCCAAATTTGTGTGGAAGGAAAGTGAAAAACCTTTTTGGAATAACCATCCTCAGTATACTCAACTGATATTTGAACCTCGCTCTCCCCATTATCGGCAGTCTAGTTTACTGCGAGAGTAGAACGTTAGACCACGCGGCAAATGAGGAAAGTTTTCGGAGATGTTCACATATACTTTTTATACAAAGGGGCATATAATCATAAGACTTAAAAACTAAGTAAAAAGTACTATTTTGGAACTTGAGTAGCATCAATGCATTTTTCTTTATGTGTACATCGTAGTATCCTTTCGAGCTGTCCACCTATTTAAACCAAAGGAGCAGAGATGAGGAAGTGTTCACACATTTGAATTGAAGGAGAGTATGAAATCATTTGGGGAAAATCCACCTTCAGTACACCCGACTGAGATTCAAAATCATGTCTCCCCATCATTGGCAGTTGAATCTATTGCGAGAGTGACACTTTAGGCCAGGTGTGGAGAGCCTTTGAAGAATGGAAGGTCACATGTCACCGGGGATGAATTCCTCATAAGGACGCACACTTCATCTACAGTTAATTTTGCCAAGATTATAAATGCATACTTTACTAAACTATAATTTAATGTATTTTTAGGAACTCATGAAGAAGCAAACGGTATTTTAGTTTTATTCTTTTTTCCCTTTTATTCAAAAAGGAAAGATTTCAATCTTTTTAATATCTATTATTATATATTCATAGAGGAACACTTTTTAAAAAAAAGAATACATAAACTATAAAACATTTGCCTTAAATAATTTTTTGCTTTTTCTCGAATATGTTCTCCATGGATCCTGGTTAATTTCTAAATTCAACTGTAGGTATGTACTGTACAAGCATTAGTTACAAATATAGTTCAGCATGTAATATAGATTACAAAATCTGATAAAAAATAATTCAAGAATGGATTTCCACAAACTAAGCATCTCAACAGTTAATATATTATTGTAGGAATATGAATTAATAGAGACTGTATCATATAAATGATGAAGAGACCTAATTGACAAAATATGCAAAAAGATCACATCAAACACCTCAAAAGGTTGCATTTTCCCCAGCAGTGGCCCCAGAGAGGTTAAATGTCCCCGCTTCCCTGAGATTCTGAGTTTGTATAAATATTAGAAATAGGATAATCCCACCCGACAGGGTTTATAACTAGCGCTCAAACAGTGACCCCAGTCAACAAACAGAGAGTTAGAGAATATAACTAATAAACCAATTACTAGTGCCCGCCACCTGCTGACTTTAGGGTTGATAATTTGGCGCATGCGCAAGCAGTTCCAATGGTATTAGCCATTCAAATTGTCAAGGTATAGTGTCCACCCACAAATTTAGATAAATTAGAAACATTTTTCTTATGTTGTACATCTTATTTTCGAGAAACAAAGGCATGCCTTAGAAAGCATCTTTTGAGGCTTCAATTTAGTAAATTTTCCTTGCCCCTGCCCTTGTCCCCCAGCCTTATTTTAGACCGTTCTCGGTGACCTGGTGGTCTAGGGGTAAGGTGTCAGACTTCTATGCTGGCGGCCGGGGTTCAATCCTCGGTCCCGGCAAAGATATATCTGATATCCTTCACCTCTGACAAGACATCTTGTGAATGTGGGGAATGCCAGGCCTCCATCCGTGGTTCGGATTCCACGTTAAACTGTAGGTCCTCCATTTCATCTGACAATCACCCTACCATTACACATTAGCGTAAGTGCGTATTACCCGAACGGGTAGTAAGACGCGGTGTTAATAATAATAATAATAATAATAATAGACCGTTCTCCCACTGAAGCATGTGTCATTAAACTAATTCTGAAATTTTGGCTCTAGTTGCAATTTATCCTCTGGGATAAATTATGAATCTAATTGCTTTGATGATAGTTCTAAATACTATTAATAATATATTATTGATATAATATCAAATATAAATAGTTGTAATATGCTATGGCCATACTTGCAAACTGGTCGCCAAAACCAAAAAATGCCGTAACCTAGGCCACCAGCATGTATGGTCGTAGGCTTATGCTTAGTGCTAACACCATAGTTAAGTCAAAATAAAGAAAGTTTGAATAAAGTTATAAGTTGATTTCTTTTATACTCGACTCAATTAATTCATTTATATTATCTGCCTGACTCTTGAAGTTAATTAAATTTGAAACTCTTGATTTATGCCCCGCACAACAGTGCTGACTCGTATATTTAAGCACATGTGCATGTGAACACCTAATATTTTGACTACAATAATATACTATTTTTGTTTTAAATAATTAATTTTTTACTTTTTTTTTACATCCATTATTGTTTCCAGCCTGCAGTCTGGATCAGTTTTTTATTCAAGACATATTTTACACTACTGGCTTGCTAGGCCTGTCGTAGCTTCATATGCCTTATAATATAACTTAAGACTAGGACAGGCACAACATGCAGTCCCCGGTCCTTGATTCAACATTGTGAAAGGGCAAACCCACATTTCATTAATGATGAATTTTTCGGGCATGCCAGGAATCGATGACAGGACCCTTAGCTTAGTAAATAGACATGCTACCTACCAGCTGAGCTAAGGTGTCGGATTTTAAAATAATTAATTAGTATATCTAAATCCATGCAATAATTTATAGCCCTAAACAATTACGTTCTTATATTGTGTTTTGCATTTTTCTCGTGTAATGTTGGCAACTGTGCTGTGTCCGAGCGTGGGGGATAAGGTGCATTAGAAGTATTTGTTACAGTTTAATCACTAATGCGCATGTGGTTTATTCTGCCAATAGTAAAACTACATTATACATTTCAAAATTTATTCCATATTATTTGATTGCATTTGTTTAATTTAAAAGAATGGAATTTTTTTTCCATAAAAAAATAGTTGAACATTTTCTTGAAAGATTTAAGAGAATTTTTTTCAAAATATTAAATTTTCCATCTCAAATCCTTAAATGTATGGGACACAATACTACATAGCAGTGTGTTGGCTAATTAACTCTCCCCCATGACTGGAGCTCACCAAGCAAGCTATTATTTATGTAGGCTAGTATTTGATGGATGTTCTCACCATACAGCTTTCTTGCTCCCTGGTGCTGTGCACCCATAGAGCAGCATATGGTGGGCTGTCTCCATGGTAGCGTTCGGCTCGAACCCAACTAAAACAGACAGTGAAATATTTAGAGCACAGTTACATACTACAAACACTTTAAGTAGGTATCAATTTAACATATAGGTGGCCTGACGGTCTAGAGGTAAGGTGTCAGACTTCTGCGCTGGCGGCCGGGGTTCAATCCTCGGTCCCGGCACAGATTTATCTGATTGTCAAACCCTTCCTTGACAAGACCTCTGACAAGACATCTTGTGAATGTGGGGAATACCAGGCCTCCACCGTGGTTCGGATTCCATGTTAAACTGTAGGTCTTTCATTTGATCTGACAATCACCCTACCATTACACATTAGCGTAAGTGCGTATAACCCGAAAGGGTAGTAAGACGCGGTGCTAATAATAATAATAATAATAATTTAACATATAAAAACAGTGAGGTGGACTTCATTCAAAAGAGAGACAGTTGGATTTACAAAAAGACAGTGACTACTGGACTTACAACAATATAGTGAATAGTGGACTTAAGGTTTTCAATCAGTGTTACCAGTAGTTACTATGTTTTAAGTTATTTGTTTATATTTATCTTTGCAAAATAGTTTACATCATCAGAGTAAACCGTACTGGTTTTTGCCCTGAGTAGTGATCCCCCTCATTACTATTCCCCTGCACTAAATATAATACTTCGCTCAAGGCATACAATCCTTATCATTTCCCCTCCAAATAATGTGGTGCTAGATTAAACTATTGCAAAAAAGTCAAACAAAGCGTTATCCACTCCATATTTTTATTGATCCTTTCATTTATCTTACATTTCACTCCACTTTTATGTTATAACTAATTGGTTTTCAACTAAGGTTTTATATTAAAATAAATTGTAAAATGATACCTGGACACAGGAATCAAACCCGGGACCCTAGGTTTAGCCCACCAATGCCTAAAATATCCATGGACCGGCTTGTGGTCAGGGTCAGGGACATCGAAGAATGGCCCTGAGCATGGGACGATCCCTGGTTAGCTCAGAAGTAGAACATTGGTGAGCTAAACCAAAGGTTCCAGGTTTGATTCCTGTGTCCAGGTTTCATTTTTCAATTTATTTTAATAACATTCGGTTACGGCTGTTTTCCGTAATTATAATCATTCATCCCCCAAGCTTCGCCATTCATATATACTTAATTGTACATCATTGCTTTCTTCCATAATATTTGATAGTTACAGTGAAAATAAAAAGAAGATATTAAATAATAATGTTTTACTATTCGTGTCTTACAACCCATACAGACTAGCATTATATTTTCACTAATAAGGCGAGGATGATAAAGGTAGAACTAGATAGAGGTAGAGGAGATATAATCACATTAGTGTGGAGGGGGAATGGAGGGGAGGGATTGGATAATAAAACAAAACTCCACTTGGCTTGCCCTACCAGTATTCGAACCTCAACCTATATATCACTAGCCCACCCGACAAGAAAGTTTGTATTCCTGTAATTATTTTTTTTCCCCATTAAGTCAAGAACCAGAAGGTTTATTTTATGTGATATCTATCTATAGCTGGGAATGTACTAAGCCATTCGGCTGGTTAGTGTTGCCCGCACTATCTGGTGGATTTCCCCTGTACTAGGGGAGTCCAGGAAGTGTGGTGATTGATTCCCCATTGGCTTCTGCACTAAATTTCTATGGGTGCGAATGGGCCCACCAATTAAGCCGGGAAGGGTATTTTCACATACCTTCAGGGTTCTTAACATGTCATAATAGATATGAGACCGACGGCTTTACTCGCCTTTCAAAGGAAGCTGTGCCACGGATTTTTATCGACCTCAGCTGGGTTTGAACCCACAATCATCGGGTCCTGAGACAAGCACTTTACCCAAATACCATCAAGGTTGACTATATTTTCATTATGATAATAAAAATAAAGCTTTTATAACTATGGACCAAATAGCCAAAGCTATTATTTATGCTTTTAGTGAGGATTACTCCATCTAGATATCATATTCTGAAACTTAAAAAATGACACCTGTACTGGGTTTGATTCCCGTATCAAGGTGTCATTTTTCATTTTCCAGAATATGATAGCTAGATGGAGTAATCCTCACTAAAAGCATAAATAATAGCTTTGACTATTTGATGATTTATAAATATGATATCCCTTACAATTATAATAGTTGTACAAGTGGTAGCAATAAGCCAACTACCGGGTTGAAGGTGGCTGCGTTATCTAATAGCTCCTGATCTTAATAAATCACACCTATGTAGCCGACAAATTACACATGTCCATTATAGACTCTGCCTTAAAATGTGAGTGAAGAATGATCCTTGGCATGGGACGATTCCTGGATAGCTCAGTGGTTAGAACATTGACGTACTAAGCCAAAGGTCCCGGGTTCGATTCCTTTGCCCAGGTGTCATTTTTCAATTTTCAGAATATTTTATAAGTATGTTAGGGCCTATATTATATTTAAAGAAGAGTAATGTTACTACAGTATCTTAAATATTGCTCTCCAATTATATTAAACTATTTGAATATAATAATTACTATGACAATAGACTATGTAGGCCCATAGTCTAGGCTTACTACATTTATAACCAACAATTTCAATAAAATTTAATTTCAGTATTTACTTGAAAACAATGTTATAAAAATAGACCTACTTACTTATGAAATAGCTTTTGCTGGGGTCTACTTTGATTGGAGTGCACAGGTACAGTTCGGGCTAGAACAAAAAAAAAAATATTACAAATATTAATAATATATACAATAAAGATAATAAATATTAATTTATAATATGGGAATATACTTATTTTAAAAACACGTGATATATGGGCTTGGTGGTTGACTTCGTAACGATCGTAAGTTATTTTTTTATCTATATAGACCTGATATGATAATACAGTGAATAAATATTACAATCAGCTAACATTTTTTTTAGAACTAGGTTATACTACTGGAGAGAAAGGTTGATTGCAAACTTGTACCTGGGACAGCGAGTGAAGGTGAGGCTAAATGATGGAGAGACCAGCAGCATAAATTATTATTATTATTATTATTATTAGCACCGTGTCTTACTACCCGTTCGGGTTATACGCACTTACGCTAATGTGTAATGGTAGGGTGATTGTGAGATGAAATGGAGGACCTACAGTTTAACGTGGAATCCGAACCACGGTGGAGGCCTGGCATTCCCCACATTCACAAGATGTCTTGTCAGAGGTGAAGGAAGGGTTTGGCAATCAGATAAATCTTTGCCGGGACCGAGGATTGAACCCCGGCCGCCAGCACAGAAGTCTGACACCTTACCCCTAGACCGCCAGGTCACCGAGCAGCATAAAGATAGGAAGAGGAGTGAGGCAGGGATGCTGTTTATCATCCAGTTTGCTAGATTTGTATGGAGAGTGGCTGGTCAAGGTACCCTGGAGGGACGTGGAAACTTCAGGAAAGTAGTATTCATCATCAACATATTATGATACAGGATTATATTGCCTCGCGATTGGGAGCCCATTAAAGTGCTACGGATTTTATATTGAGATATTTTCTACGCGGTTGGACTTTAATTATGGTGATACGGTATTTTATTTGATATTGTCCTGTGATTGAGCACTATTTATAATGATATCTGGGTTTTATGATGATGACGTGTACATACCTTACCACACCACCTTACCACACCACTTGTTACACAGTTATGCTACCTGATTATATGTGATACTTATAATTATGAAATGAGCAAGACTTTTAATGTTGCACACAATTTATTTAAATGATTACACCTTCGATACTGGAAATATGATATAAAATGATACAGTTCTTGTTAATTTATAGATTGTTATTCTGTTATATTCCATGTTCCGCGTTCTGAGTACTGTGTCACTGTGTTATTACAAAGTTCTTGTTGGCACTGTGTCACTGTGTTATTACAAAGTTCTTGTTGGCACTGTGTCACTGTGTTATTACAAAGTTCTTGTTGGCACTGTGTCACTGTGTTATTACAAAGTTCTTGTTGGCACTGTGTCACTGTGTTATTACAAAGTTCTTGTTGTCACTGTGTTACTGTGTCATTACAAAGTTCTTGTTGTCACTGTGTCACTGTGTCACTGTATAGATTTATGTTACTGGTGCTGATATATTACAATAATACTGTGTTGCTGGAACTGTGTGGATTCATACGCACAAGCGGCCTATATATGACCTACCCCTTGCCTCTTGGACCCCTTGTCATCAGTGTCAAAACTAACCAATAGAAAAACTCCTGGCAACCAGATGTTGTGAAGGCTGGCTCCCTATTGGGTAAAGGGAGCCAGCATGTCACATGATTTTTATAATACAACGGAGTTGATCTCTTAAAGAAAAAATAGTTTGAAGTGCAATATATTGAAATTATTTCTAAAAACGTGTGATTCTCCAGGGATGAGGTATTAAAAGGAAACTTTACATACAGTTCTTTAAAGAAAAATGCGCTTCATCCATGACTTTTTGAATATATGAGAGGGGTTAAAACAGTATAATTAAAAACACAATAAAATACACAGATAATCTTGCAATGCTGGTCAACAATTAAGAAGAGTTGCGGGAACTGATGAACCGGCTAGTTAAGATAGGGAGGAGATATGGCATGGAGATCAACTTTGAGAAGTCAAAAGTGATGGTGATTTCAAAAAAATGAAGAACCATTGAAAATCAAAATTTGGAACCAAGAGTTGGAAAACTTATATAGTCCATGAGCTGAACACCAATTTGGTGTTGTTTGGTATAATTCAGAGTGATTAAACATAATTTAAACAGGCTAGGGAACATGAGAATCCATTATGGACATCTTGAATCGGCAGTTTTCAAACATGGTGGTCATTTAAAAATGGCAGCCTATGGTTTTATTTAACCATTCATATCTCAGCACCCACTTAACTGATTTCAATTTTCCTTTTTTTTCCTCATTTGTAAGGTAATTTTTATTTATATTTTTTATGTAACGCTAATGGACGGTTCTGTTGGGAAAACGGGAAAATTAATTTTTCAAACAAAAATGTTTCAAATATTCCTTGGTAAAATGAAAACTGTTCATTACTACCCAAAATAAGCTATGTAAAAAAAAAGCAAAAACTTATTAGCTTTTTTTTCATGCTATTTAAAATCAATTGTTTGAAAACAACTGCTAGTAAAGAGCGGAAAATCTCCGAGAAAACACTGCTTTGTTGAATGGAACTAGGCACTCACACATATGATGTCAGAAAACTAGGGTAGTAAGCCACACCTCAGAAAATAATATTAAAAAAGGTTTTGTTTACCAGTAACTATTTTATTCTAAATTAAAATCAATGTAACACTGGCAGCATACCGGTACAATAAAAACAAACTTAAGATTATCGTGATGGTTGGCAATGCAATGGCTGCAATTTTAGTCGACTGGGAGGGTCGAAAGAATTGTTGGGGGCAAGTCAGAGGCTTGCGGGCTTGAAGATAAACACGCGAGTGTCTACTTTTGGGTGATCACCGATAAAATAGGTATAAAAAAATGATCTCACTTACTTTGGAAATCGGAATGGAAAAAGTTATTCAATTCTTAGCTGATTTTTAACATTATTTCCTAATGGTTCCACGCCCCCTGGAAATAATTCATGCTTCCCCGGGGGAGGGGGTGGGCGCGCCTTCCAGGTTGAGAGCCGCTAGCTCGTCACTTGACCACATTTCAGTTCAACTCCTGATTTTCGGCGTTTTATTTACTCCCCTCCTTCTATATTATGCTCTGCAACGTTTTGGCAACCCACTTTCTCACTAAAGTTACGTAACGCTTCCAGTTTCAACTATAAAAAAGGACCTTTTCCTCATGTCATTTTAGAATGGGCTTTTTTTAGTAGACTAGTTATTTTTACGTTGGATCTTATAAGTTTAAAATAAACAGAACTCTGCAATTTCTGGTCAAAAAGTTGTATTTGTATTTATTGTGTATTCAGTCAATGAACCTAAGGCCGTAACCAACCAATAATTTCAGGGGGATCACCCAATTGCTGGAGACTAGAAAAATTATAAATTACTAACGGTTCTAGAAGCGCTCTAAGGTGTTTTTCATGGGAACATAGCCCCCTGACTGCCAGAGGATAGGAAAAATCTATATATTTAAACACCTCTAGAAGCTATCTGGAGTGATGTTTATGGTAACACTGCCCCCTAGTTTGTACTTGTACCTTAATTATGATATTGTTTGAACCATAAATAAAGCCAAACATATTTTGTTCACAAAATTATGGGGGAAAGTG
Organism: Timema shepardi; assembly: GCA_902151425.1. Taxonomy (NCBI): domain Eukaryota; kingdom Metazoa; phylum Arthropoda; class Insecta; order Phasmatodea; family Timematidae; genus Timema; species Timema shepardi. Next base: position 10,599 of record CABFVX010001866.1, on the reverse strand, counting down.
GGGGTACGGGGAGGAGGAGGAGGATGCTTCTCACGGTAATGCATCACAAGCAGATGTTCATTGGTTTAGTTTGTGACTTGTGAATCAAGTGACTGATTTTGCCTACATGCCCACTCCACTCTATAAACCACACAGCTTGGCTAGGTGCGTGAAAAGAATTATCAGGTGTTTTGACCTTGAGTTTATTATTATACTCGCCACACACTGTTTCAGCCAGAGCATCTGCACTCAAGGAATGAAAGGGGGAGAGGGAAATTACTCTCTTCATTTTGAGGTTGAGTTTACTGGACTTATTTGCTCGTAGTAGCTCCCTCTCTCTTTGTTTTGTCGTTCAGTCTCTTTATAGACAAGCCCACTGGACCGGCCAGTAAAGTCCCAACGTGCTACAAAATATACCTTGGAGTCTGCCATTTTTTTCTATGGAAAATGTTAGCCAGCGCATAAAATACGAGAACAGTAATTAGAAGGGTAATTTTAGGGGAAAAACATTGCATTATATTTGGAGCCAATACCGTATTAGATAATATATATATTTTAAAGTTTCACATAATGAATGCAACCTATTACCCCCCAACCGCCAATAATTAGGCATAAAAATTGCGACGATTTTGAGGTAAAATAAGGTAGATGTATTAAGAAATGCATTTGTGTATTTGAATTGAGACAGGANCGCCACGTAACGCTACGATGGACCCCTCCCCCCCCCCCTTTCCTTCAAGTGCGTCACGTAAAGCGAGTATGGCCCCAAAGACGTCACCGCCCCGTCTCAATGGACTGGATCATTCCTATTTATTTCAATCATGAAAACTAAACAAGTAAAATGTTAACACTTCAGATAAGATAACGAGCCACGCGTTACTACAACTTTCATTGAATGAATTAAAAAAACAAAACTGGCTGAGATTCATTCATTGACTGCAAGTTTAACTAAGATTAAGTTATGCCAGCATTATTAAATAATATTATTTGATTTTTTTAATTTTTTTATTTAGTACCGCGTCTTACTACCCGTTCGGGTTATAGGCTTTAAGTACTAATTACTCTAATGGATTAGGAATAGGGAAGGTTGAATTAGAGGAAGTGAACCCGCATTTGCGTGTAGGGAGAGTGGAAAACCATTTAGGAAACCCTCCCCCCCCAGTTCACTCAACCGAGATTCAAACCTCGAGCTCACCGTCACCGGCAGTCTAGTCTATTGTGAGAGTAGCGCCTTAGACCGTGCGGCCACTGAAGCGGGTAACACAAGAGTTATTAGCGAGTAACCACATCACTGGTCACGTAAGGTCAGGGGTTCGAGTCCTGACCGTGTAAACTGACGTTTTATTCCTCCTAGTCGGTGACCTGGCAGTCTAGGGGTAAGGTGTCAGACTTCTATGCTGGCGGCCGGGGTTCAATCCTCGGCCCCGGCACAGATTTATCTGTTTACCAGACCCTTCCTTCACCTCTGACAAGACATCTTGTGAATGTGGGGAATGCCAGGCCTCCACCATGGTTCGGATTCCACGTTATGATTCCACGTTAAACTGTAGGTCCTCCATTTCATCTCACAATCACCCTAACATTACACATTAGCGTAAGTGCGTATAACCCGAACGCGTAGTAAGACGCGGTGCTAATAATAATATTCCTCCTAAATGGTTTACCACTCCACTCTATTCTCAAATGTGGCTACATATAACCTAAATTCTACCTTCCCCATAACCATTTCTTAACGTAGATACATGAGAAGAGTCCAGATGGGTAATAAGAAGCAGTGTAAATAAGATAATCATTTTAAGGAAATGTGCCATCATTTGCTTCGATGGATGGTAGAAAAATATTAAGGGAGGTAAAAACGCTCTGTGGATCCGTCCAGGATACAAAACCCGACTATACGAGCCTAACATAATAGTCCACCGATGTAAGCAAGCAACTTGGGCAGGATTGGCTGATTTAAACGGTCCCATGATCGATTCCACCCACTTCGGTGATCTAAAGGCCTAGGGCAGTGTTTATCAAACTGTGGTCCGTGGCGGTGTGCCAGTTGGTCCGCGCATGGGACCACAACAAAATAAATGGTGTCGCACAATCGCATTGGATTTCTCAAATAGTCTAGTTATATACATTTCACTCTTTTTTTGTATCACCTTGTCTTACTACCTGTTCATGTTTTACGCATATATTACGATAATTATTCTAATAGGATAGGTAGGGATAAGGAAGGAAAATTTTTAGAGGTAGTTTACCCGCATTTGCGTGGGAGGAAAATTGAATTTTTTTATTTAAAAAAACCCCTGTAGAACTGACCGGGATTCGAACCTTAATCTCCCTAGACCATTTGGCCACCGACACGGGTAAGCGTTGTCTATTTTAGTTTGAGTCTATGTTAAAAAATAAAAATTAGCAGTAATCCAACCTCAAATTATATGTTTTATAAATCCTACCATAATATAAAATACTTCCCAGAAATCCATTTTAAACAAAATTGTTATGTAATTTTTTTTTAAATTACCCAACTTGTATTTATTTGGGGGCTTCAGTCAAACTCAAAACAACACCTTGAGGACAGACAGAATTGTTTTTTGGCTATGGGAAATATAAAAAACTTAAAAAAAGATTCATCATGATCCAGATCAATATTTTGGACAGTTACAAAAGTAAAAAGTGGAATAAATCAAGATTACAATATTAACAGGCTAACTCGGCTGAGCCAAGTATAGTCCAATTTTCATAGGAAGAGCCCACAATCATAAAACAAAGTACCTACTATACTATTTATAAAATTGACAGGATGAGAAATGAGATAATAAGAAGTCTACCAGTCGCTCACTTAACATCCTTTGCATTGACAATATACCAAAACTACACAGTCTTTTATTCGCCATTGTCGACACAAAGAATACCCATTAAACAATAACGACCTCGTAGTTTCTCGTAACATAATGCTGTTGCATCTAGATTAATAATGGCTAAAAACCCCACTGGTGACGAGGAAGGAAAGTTATTTTATTGTTGTTAGGTTTATCTGTTGTTTCTGTGCGGTTTTTTTTTTCAAGCAGCGAACAGGAAATTCAGAGAGAGAGAGAGAGAACGCATATTCATGACGCAATGTTGGTTTGTGCAGGATTCACTATACCCCCCACACACACTGGCGGCGATGTTTTCGTACTTGATTTAAACGGCAAATGTTTTTAGAACTATGATGAAGGCTATTAAGAAATAGCTAGCGAGGTAATTTCTACGAAATATACGCGACTATTTCACTTTTTTGTGAAGCAGTGGGCTCCTAACCTTGACCAGCCAGATTCATCCTCTTTAGGACAAATGACAAGTCACTTGAACGAAAAAGTAGCGGCTCCTGTTTTGGAAAACTGAAATTAACGACTGGAGGGTGACCAAATGATACATTCTACCAGCAGAATCTGGCACCATCTTCGCCAACAGACGGCGGCCTCTCGGCCTGAAAGCTCGGTTACGGCTTGACGCTATGGAGTTATATTTTATGTTAATATCTTTGGAAGCTTTCAGTTAAATGCCAAAGGGATTCACTGACAAGGTGAGCCCGAAATGTTATTAAACAATAAAAGGGATCATGTTGTTAATCAATCTTTGAAATAGATACTTTATATACACACTTAATTTTAGATAAAATAGTTTAATGTTAATTCTTTATTTAGAAATAAATTTTAATGATTATATAAAAAAATGGTAAGGTATCTTCATTATACATTTATTAAAAACTAGTAGAATTTGTGAAAATCAATAATAGGTCATTTTCAAAATCCTGAATTAAAAAGTATATATATATATATATATATATATATATATATATA
>CABFVX010001865.1:74205-138786 GCA_902151425.1 Timema shepardi | reverse complement strand
AGTAGCCCCATGGCTTCTTTGGTGCTGACTGACAGCTAAAAGCTTTGAAAAGTTACCAGACCAAATTATGTATCCCTACGCAGAACCATATTTTCTCCAAAAACATGTGTTTAGCAGCTGTCACTTCTTACAGTCAAAATTTAGATATATACCTAAGTGTTAAAAATAGCTAAAAATTAAACTTAAGATTTTGATAAATGTCGACGTTTCATGACCCCCTTAATCTGAAAATAAATAAATTATAATGTCTGTCTGTGGCTCTGACTAGAGACAAAACTATTTTACAGATTGTGATAAAACTTGGGACACATGGTTTTCATAAATTTTCTCAAAGGTTTTTCTTAACAATCTATCCAACCCTAAAATTAATGGTCTAGTATTTTTTATAGAAGAGAAAAATGTATCAAACTTGACTCAATTAAAACTCATATATGTATTTTTTATTATTAAAACAAAATGGTAGTTCTCATTTTCTCATGAAAATAACTTTGAGGGTAATTTAGACTTAAGGAAACTTCCAATTTTTATCGTATCTTCGCACTTCTTTGAGATACAAAATAACATGTAATTTCAAAAATGAGGGTATATTAAATATAAAAATCATTATTTCATATATATTTTTATAAAACCACTAGTTTCTGAATGAATAAGTGCATGTGTTGAAGATGAATTGGAAAAGGCGCCCTCAATTTACAATTAGCCAGGCTAATTGTAAAATAATACAATATCTGATTATCAGCCTGATAATTTTTAGGCTTATTGAAATAAGCCCATACAGCCTTAACTATTAAGGAAATGCACCTTTGTTCGCTCAATCAGCCTAGGTGATTCCAGGCTTATTGCAATAAGGCCAAAATAGTGAAGGCTTATTAAAAAAAAAGTCTACAGGAGTGGTTCCCAAACTGTGGGACATACACTTATTCCCGATGGTATGTCTACATCAATATTTCACCTCCATAATCATAACTCACATATAGGCCTACATTTTCAATCGCTATTTTCTTATGTCCTTTCTCGTCAAATGTTTTTTCTAATGTATTTCCTCCCCTTTGTTCAGGCGTAACAAATTAGTTTTATAACAACTATCAAAATATAGTTTGTAGGTTCCAAGTTCAATTCCCGTGTCCAGATGTCATTTTTTAATTTAAATAATATAGAGATGAGGCTATAACCGTAATTAACAAATATGCATATTCAAGATCATGTAGATATAATGCTTTAAATACTTAACACCCAAACCTCGTTTCCAACCACTTTATTAGTTCGGAATATCTGTAAATGGTACACTAGTGTAGTTAAATTTTAATTTTAATTTATGACACTAGTGTGTTAATAATGATAAATATCTAAAACAGAGGTAATGTACCCACATTTTTGCGGTGGGACAAAGTGAACCATTTAGAAAGATGCACCCTTTGTTTACCCATCCGGGATTTGAACCCTGACCACCATTTGTTGTTAAAATAAACTAAATGAGCCTAGTGTTTAAATCTAGTTAAGGTTAACTTTAAAAATGAACTGATGGTTTAGTTTGGTCCCTGACACAGTTTTCATTCATAATAAAATACTGTTTACCCCTCCCTCTCCCCCACCATTCTTACTCACCCTCAAAATATCATCCCAAGACTTTCCAGTCACTCTACCCCTGATGAAGATAGGTTTTTTGGTTCGGAACGGAATGGTAGCATCAGCTTTCCTCAGCAACCCAAACGCTATCTTAAAGATTTTTCTCAACATTAACTCTGTTCAAACACCATTAAATCCAGCTGTTATATTTTTTGGTGTCATTGCCTTTAAATGAGCTTCTCCAACACAGGCTGCCACTTCATAAATAGTTAAATTTGGGCCTGGTTGTCTGATCATCCAAGAATACACAGCAGCATTGTATGCTGTGGCAAAAGGCTCAAAAACACGAACATCTAGTGCTTGTAATTTTGTATATGAATGGAGCGGTATAGTCAAAACGAACACCATTCTCTTTTGCTAAATAAACATCTTCAATTGAGAATCTCGTGATTGTCATAAATTAGTAAACTAGGATTGTTTTCAGAACTATCAAAATGTCTAATAAAGTGCTTCCTAGTTTCTATAAATAATTCACAGGTCATCCACCCACTCACAGTTGCTAGGCCCAAGGAACCTGTTGGTGCACCTGTGATCACGTACTTCTTTAAATGCACTCTGGGGATTATAATTACTGGAGGTAAAGCATTACCTGCTGCATTTATAAAGTGGCATGTAATAATGTGAACCCACTTTTCTCCACTTGTTGCAACATTTACTGCCTTAAGTCCCTTTTCATCAATTACCTTTTGAGGCCTTTGAAGAGTTTAATTGCTGGTTTCATCTAAATTGAACTCTCTTGTTCTGTTTGAAAAACAGTCAGAATGAGAATAAACATCTCTTAAATTATTTTTAAAAATGTTGGCGGTGTGCTTATTAAAAGCTGTCACTCGGGCTAAGGTGCAGGCAGCACTCAGGTGTCCTAAGAGATATTCTGGGATGCTGGCGCATAAACCCATACAACCATTCAATAGCTACCTTATTATTATTATCCCAGGTTTTTGGATATTCTATATTATTTTTAGCTGCCAATTCATGAGCAAGTTTACAACAATCAGATATAGGTAGCCCATAGAACATTTTGATGCAAGTAACTATATATGATGCTAGAATTTCCTCTTTCTCATCTGTAAAAGTTTATTTACAGAATAATTTGGTTTCATTTTAACAGATTGATCTTGAGAATCCTTCTGTTTCATCACATATTGACTTAGAGTTTGAAAACTTAATTTCTTTTCTGCCGCTATATTTCGCAGACTACGACCTAATAAAACTAACTCTACAGCTTCTCATTACTTTCTCAGCGAAATTGCCAATTTCAGTCTTCTTTTTTTTTTAGGATTACGAGGGCTTTTTCTTTAAAATTCCAAACTATAATGAAAGAAATCAGATAAATTAATATTAGAATTACTAGTATTTGTTGCTATTTTTATCATTGGAGAACAGTGAGACAGTAGTTGTGCTGTTTCACTGTTACCCATAGTGCTTTGTTCTTTTTTCAAGAAGAGAACATAACCTGTAAAGATATTTGAGAAAAGAAACCTTAGTTCTGATAGCAAAAACTAGTAGCTAAGAGGTGGAATAGTTAGAATTGTTATATTGACAATACATGTAAATAAATAATAAAAATTGTAAAATTGAGAAAAACTACTTTAGCTACCTTTAAAATATCAAATTTCATAAAACACACACTAGAATATGACAATACTTCACAAACACAATATGGTGGAAAATCACTAGTACAACATTTAAACAATGCATAGCACCACTTCACAGACATTCAAAATAGTCTGTTAGTTGACTTGTATCACTGTTCCCCACCCTCCCTTAAATATAATAACTATAATTATTATTTCTGTCTCGCGACAGGTCCATTCCTTTTGTCAGAGAACTTTAACTGCTAATGCACCCTGTCCTTTACCTCCGCCTTCAGCTCCCATAATTTTCTTCTTTCCTTCAAGTCATCTTTTATGATAAGAGTTTTTTTTATCGAAATTTGTCGTTCAATCAGTCAAATATTAATTTCAAAACCATATAAATAGCAGGAATGTTTAACTTGTTCATTGTTTTAAATGTCAATACATTATAATAATGTTTAAAAATGAGGTGGCCCAATGGCAAAATAATTTTATAATTATGGAAATCGATAGGAATAAAGAATAAGGTAAAATAAACTAATTAGTGTAAATTTAATCAATAAAGCCCACATATGGAAAGAGGAAAAATGTTGAGAGAATCCAATGCATAGGTGACATCTTTCTTTCTTAAATCTTCTAAAGTAGAAATAGCCAAACACATGTTTAAACATCATTTTAGAGAATACACTTTACATTCTTCTCTTTTTGTTTAATAAAGGCAACACTGCTGAAATATTACTCAATTTGTGTTAAAATTAGTGTTTAAATGTTTGATTATTTCTACTAAAGAAGATGGGAAGATGTGATCTATGAATTGTTTCCCCCCACAATGTCCCTCTTTCCATAGGTGGCCTTTCTTCATTAAATTTACACTTATTAGTTTATTCAACCTTTTTCTTCATTAAATTTACACTTATTAGTTTATTCAACCTTTTTCTTTATTTCTATCAATTTCCATTATTATAAAATACATTATATAATCAATTTCAAAATGTGTTAATAGTAAAACAAACAAATTAAGAAATAATTGCTACCCTCTAACTTAGAAACTATTATTATTGTACACACTAAAATAACCAGAAACATTTTCATCAAAGTTAAGCTCATAATTTTTACTACAGGATGTTTTTGTTTCTGAACTTTCAAAAATATAAATTTTTTAAAACATTTACGAACACAATTATTTCACTTATAAACACAACTCATTTTATAACATATTTAATAAATAAAATGGTCTCCAAACAAATATATTTAATATGTGAAATTTGTTCAAATAAGCATTTATTGTTTTAGCTATTATAATACAAAAAAAACCTAAGCGTTAATTTACTAATTTGGATATAATATAAGATTAGACACATCCCTGAATGAATTAAAAGTACTATATATATTTCAAGGTAAACATTGTACTGTTTAGTATATTTTACAATATTGGAAAAGACATCTTAAAACTTAACATTTGGATGGAAAGCTATGCTATTAAGTTGAGACCTCTTGGTAAAAACTTTCTCTCAAAATATAAATGTTACCAAAGGACCATACATAGCACCTGTTTTGTAATACTTTCTAAATTCATATCTAGAAACATTTAGCTAAATCATATTTAAATGTCTCAACTCTATAGTTTACAACCTGGATCCAAAGCTAATACTATTAAAATTTCACACTTCTGTAGAGACAAAAATAATACTTATTCCTTACAGACATCCACACTTGTTACCATTGCAAATGATATCACATTAAAATTCATTGTTCACATCATTTTCTCTAAATAAAAAATAAACTACAAGCCTTGACTAAAACCTAACAAATATGATAAGTGTATTCAGAGTTCAATTACTTAGATTCAAATCTATATATGAAACAACTGTGAAGCAGAATTTTTTAGCTCTAATTGAATCTCAAATCAAAGCCAATATTATTAGCAGATTTCAAACAATTATCAAAGCATTATCATAGTTAAATATGTTAAAATTATGATGTTTAATAAATAGTTGTTTTATTTAATAAACAACACTTTAATCTAACACAAAACAAGACACATTTTAATTCTTGAGAGGATCTTGAACAACTGAACATACAAAATGGCAACAAGGCATCACTAACCTAAACACAACAAAATGTGTATTGGATGATTAGGATAGTGTCTATTGAGTATAGACAACAGTTACACATTAAAAAACCATTAGATTATTTTTGGACCATAGTCCTACAAGCTATATTTAAATGTAAACAAACAAGTTCACCGTTTCAAAGCTAAGTAGTAAAGAGCACCATATAATATGGTGATTTTAAACTATTGCAATATATCTTCATTCCTCAAAGTGAACACAGTTGCTATGTATTCACTAAGGGTGTGATTATAGGCTATACAAAGGTTTTGTAAAGGTTGTTATTGGGGAAGAGGTTTTGCTTATTTTCCGGTCAATATTGTAATAAGTAATAAACGTTTAATTTACCTCACAAGACTTGTTATTAAAAATAGTTTAACATATTTTAGGCACGTGGGTTTGCAACACCTTATTGATTTTTAAAGTATTTTTGATTCAAGCTATTGAATCAAATAATATAACATTTAATTCTATATATTATTGAAGCTTCACAGATCTCTACTACAAGACATGGTTTTATAGCAGGAAGCCTCAGCACTGTCATTGTGTACAATGTTTCAAAATATAATCCCATTATCTACTCAGTGGAACAATCTATATCTCTGTTCTTTTGTTTTAACTTTTCTGCGCCTGTCCGGCGTCTATGCTTACAGTCATTTAAAAATTATTAAAAAGTCTTGTACAAATTAATATAACTAACCTTTTCTACTAGTTAAAGTGTTGTTTGTATTTAATTTATCACAATAATAATCTACCTAACCTCAACACCTTCATGTGGATAATAACTATTAAATAATTGTTGGAATGAATTAAAAATAAAGTCACACACAAACAGATTGCTCTAATAGTTTAAAAAAAAACTCCCTGCCATATATTATTGAGATTGTTCTAACAGTTCACTGTGTTTAATTATACTGCATTACTTCATTTAATTGTGATGCTTTGAGTTAATATAAACACAATAATCCACATGTTTGCTAATGACTACACTATGAAGAGTAATCCAACATTCCCTACACACTATCAACTTGGTTTCTTCTTATTTGCCAATTTTAACCAGGCACTTTAGGTATGGCAGTATCAGACAAATCTCAAGACTTGTCCAAATTTGGACAGAACAAATCTGCCCTCAAGATAAAGCTGTCAAGAGGGATCACGACATGGGATAATGTCCGGTTTTTCAAGACTTTCTTGAGACTCTGTTGAGGATGTACTTATTCTGAAAATAAGTCAGAATAAAATCAAATCTCAAAATATTGCTTTAATAACAGATCGGCAACTTTTGTAAATACTATTATAAATTAAAGTTGCAATCGGGGAGCAAACTATCAGAGAAATAGAACTTAGATTTTTTTAACTAGTTATTTATTGTTCTTGTTCTTCATAAATCAACAACCCAAAGGCTGGTGTGGCAGGATGATTACAAAATGTTATTATAAATAAAATTCCCAGACTTTTCCTGTTTTTCCAAATAACAAGTCCCAACTCCCATTATGCATTTAATCTTTGTGAATGGCAATTTTTCTCTTTGTTGCTTTAATCACTTATTTGGAAAAAATAATTTAACATTTCTACATGTTATTTCATACATAATACTTTTATTAAAAAGTATTTGTAATGAACTAATTTTTAAAAGTAATTTTTTCCTTCCCTTAGTATACATTATATAAACAACTTACATTGTACTAGTATTTTCTGTTCTGGAATGTAATGAAAGATAGGCTGCAACCTTCAGTGGATCTAGGTTCAGGTACTCCTGAGGTATAGCTTCTTCAAGTAACAAGTCCAGTTTATTATAAAGTTCTACGAAAGTTGGACGCTCCTTTGGCTTTGCATTCCAACAAGATAACATTAAGCTGTATCTGTGAAAAAGAATGATATATTTCATTTTCTGCTTAGTTTGCAGGGAGTTTATTTACTATAGGGTTCCCATTTATCTCGTTTTCACCAGGACAGTTTTTTTTTATCAAATGTCCCGGTGTCCCAAATTTATTCCAAATGTCCTGCTTTTTAAATGTCCTTCCTGAAAAAATAAAATCTGTGGGTAACAGATTTTATTCTGTGTTTTAATATAACCATGTAACATTGTTGACCAATTTCTATTACAATCTAAGCAATACTCGTAGTGATGCTCTTTTTGTTTTCTCCGCACTTCTGTTGGCAGTGTGTTACTTTATCAATTTCCATTTACATACATAACAGTGGTTGCTAGTGTCTGTAGAATATTATAATTTTTATCTTTTTTTCCACCCGCATAGCGCCAAAATGTAATTGCAGTATAAGTTAGTTATAACATTAGAAGAGAGTTTCCCTTCATTTAAGTTATAGATGAAAATGTGGAATGTAATATGCAACTCTAAATTTTGCATTTAACATGGTGATTGGCCAGACGTAGTCAACCACGTGAAAACGAAAAAACATAAAGTTGCTGTTCAAAGTAAGGCTTCCTTCCAACAGCAATATAAATAATTTCCTAAATTCGAAAACCCAGAGTGAGATGGAAATACAATTATCACTGGCAGCACAGGAAGCAACCCTCGCTAATCACACGGCAGTGCATAACCACAGCTTAAGTCCATGGACTGCACAACAGCCATCCAAATATCAGAAGGCAAAAAACTTCTTGAAAAGGTCAATAATCTGATGAATATTCTGTCGAATATTTCTAAAATATAAATACAACTATAATTATTGTGTATTTTTAAAGGTACAGTTTTTCTAGTTAACTAGGTTTGTGATTTATAATTATTTTTCAAAGTGTGATTATATTATATTTGGAAGATAGTATAAGAAAGGTGGATAGAAACACATAAAAGGGTCGAATACAACATGGCCTTGCCAATGAAAAGAACAAAGTTCACACTTTACATTGCTGCCATATTGTATTCGACCATTATATATATATGTTTCTATTCACCTTTCTCATACTTTCTTCCAAATACATTTACCTCATCAAGCGAAAAGAGGTTTTCCTTATACAGATATATTATATATTCAAAGTGGAATTAGTAATAATATAATAATAAGAAAATCTTATTTAAAGTGACACATATCTTATATAATAGATTTATTTTTGGTTTTCTTAAGGTTTAAAATGTCCCTTTTTTCCACAAAAGTCCCCAAATATGTTTTTTTTAAAGATATTTCTATATCTGGAGTTGGTATACTACTTACAATTCTGGACTACAGTTATTGGGACACTCCATGCGATGACCAGTTTTCAGCAGATGAAACAACCGGTTTGTTGGAGTGCCAGGATATGGGTTGCCTCCAAGAGTTACAATCTCCCACAGCAAAATACCAAAAGACCACCTGCACAAATATTTTTTCTATAAATGCTACAACTGCTGATGACAGGGAGATTCGGATTCAAATCCTTGTCGGGTCTATTGGGTGTGGTTTGTCCTAAATGGTTTCCCACTTTCCTTCCATGCAAATGCGGGTGGACTACCTCTAAAATGCTTCCTTCCTCATCCCTACCCCATTAAAGAAATTGTCATAAATATGTATAACCTGAACAAGTAGTAATATGCAGTAATAATAAGAAAAATTTAATATCTCACAAGGGAAAATTATTTGCACATCATAAATCATGTCTTTTTTTTCCCAAGCAATTTAACTTGGAGAGTTAAGGATTGAGTTTCTTCAAGGGGCAGTCAACAGCCATTACTTCTTTGTCCAGTGAAAGCCATGTAAAGTATGAGCTGTGTGCTTTTTATTGTAAAATCCATTTTGTGTTAATTCCCTTTTGTGTTTTTAGCCCTCTTTCCTGTAACTTCATCCATGTATAGAAAAATATACCCCAAAATTATTTATGGTCACCAAACAATATAGGAGTTTGCAAAACTTCAAATATTTTGTTCTGGCTTTGATTAGTAAGTAATAACCCTAAGTTTCAACTTTGCTAAAACATCTGACTTTGACAAGTTCAAAACATATTCAAATAAACCCAGCTAAAATATAAATTATTTTCAATTTATGTTAATGTTCATAGTCTTTCATATCAATTTGTAGAAACTCGATTCATCTTTGCTTTAAAGAGAAAATACAGGCCATAAACTAAATTTTTTAGGTTGTAGACTAAAATTTATATTGTTATATGTGTGGTTTGAGAGCTTATCTATCACCAATCCTTTTAATAGATTTTGCTGTCACAACTATGGTTATTTTGTTTCATTTTTCTTCGATGACAAATGTAAGTAAACAGTAAAACTAGAGCACCCGTTGAAAAGAAAAAATAGTACATACACATCACTTTGCGTTGTGTAAACTTGATGTGTTAGTGATTCAATAGCCATCCATTTAACAGGAAGTCTTCCTTTGCCTTTTTTGTAGTACACATTCTGCTCGTAGATATCTCTGCTCATGCCGAAGTCAGAAATCTTAACTGTCTTGTTTTCACAAACAAGTACATTTCTCGCTGCGAGGTCACGGTGGATAACTCTGTTTGCCGACAGATATTCCTAATGCAAAGATACACATGGGTGAAGAAATGTCATTGAACATTAAAGATTGAGTTGAGTTAGGAAAAATTTAAAAGCTATAACATTACCTTAATCCAAAACAATCAATGATTGTTTGCTCTTGAATGTTTTTTCCTATGTATTTTTTTTGTTTTTTTTCAAATCTATTACTGCCATGTACCTTATAAATATATCTGATATGACCATGGTAGAGGCCACAGAGGTTAAACCATGTTATTTATAATGCATAGGCTCTACAACAGGTTTTATAATACAATAAACGAACAATTGTCCCTTTGGCTCAATCACCAGTTCCCATACTTATCAATGCCATTGCTCACAACTAATTCTGATGCTACTTATATTAATGGACATTCAGAATAATGGGTCAATATCAGTGGGTTTGATTTTCTAATGACGAGAATATTGACTTGGGATAATATTTTATTATATCAAAGACTGTGATGGTGCTTTCAAGAAACAGTATCAGACTATGGTAATGCATATTTCTAGTTTTTAAAATCAGTTTCAACTTGAATGTTAAAATGCTCATGGAGCAGATAAACCAAGTTTTCACATTTATTTTAAACTAAATGGGTATATGAAACATACCCTCTATGTTGGCTGCATGATCTAAGGCGCTACTCTCACAAAAGATTAGATTGACTATGACGAGGAGATTGAGGTTCGAATCTCAGTCGCGTGTACTGAGGGTGGTTGTTCCAAAATTGTTTTCCACTTTACCTCCACACAAACGTGGGTACACTTCCTTTACATATATCCTTTCTAATCCCTAAAACTAAGCTTAATTAGTAACATAAGCACATCCTGAACAGGTAGTAAGATGCAGTGTTAAGAAAATTAAACATGTTTTATAAACTTATAATGCGCAAAAATATAATATTGGTACGTTTTAATTTGTAACATTTTTACCAACACTTCTGAAATGTTGATATTTTATTATAAGCAACAAACCACATTAGTAAATCTTTAAAACAGCATTTTCGTATTGAAATGGCCATTCAAGACCAATGGCATTGTGCTATTTTCTACCACTAAACACCATATAAAGTTATAACTAGAGAATTAGGCACGAGAGTGTCAAATTTGACATAAACGCAATCAATCTCTAAAGATAAGTGTAAGAAGGTAAAAAAAAACACTTCTCTGAAAGAGGTGTTCCAATTCAATAAAACCAATTACTGATTATTTCAAGTTTTCAATGTGTAAATTTCAACAGATTTCCTTCCACCTAAAAGTTCTCTTTGGATTATTTCTTTAAAAAACAGGTTTTTTTGTTGTTTAAAAATAAAGATAATTAGCTTTTTTGGAATGGAAATGTGTTGTATAGGTATAAAACTGGCTATTGATATTTTTATGAGTCAAGTATACGAGCACTCACATGATCTGAATCAATTATTAAAAGGTCCAAAAGGAAATGCATTTGTTGTATTACTAAATGTGATTAGAAAAACAAAAACAATTAAATGATATAATTAGTGATTACAATAATTCTTTGCTGCTGCACTAAAAATAATTCTACTTAGGATTAATTGGTATCCACATTGGTACACCTCCAACCTATCAACACTTAAGAATAAAATATAAAAATTTCAACCCTTCATCCAGTTCTTGATTATCACATATTTACATCCCTATTGGGTCATGCACTACTCACCATCCCAAATGCAACTTGTCTTGCAAAGGATAATAACTCGGCAGAAGTTACACCATCTTTTGTAGGCAAATTTGTATCGCCGTTCTCTGGAAAAATTACAAATAATTTAAATGTGTGTGGTAAAAAATAAAATTAAAACTAGTATAAATTGAAAAATTAAGACATACTGTATACTAAATATTTATATAGTGTTTACTTAACTTGTGCAGATTATATCTGTTATTGTTTCGTCCATAGTATTAAATACACAGGATATTAAAATAAAATTCATTACACTTACACCACCTAACACAACTTTAGTTTTTCTATATATTTATTTAATCCAGGTGCCGACTTCTATTCAGTGAAATAACTAAAAACAATTGATTCTTGACAGTCAACCTTACAGTCCAATCAAGAGCATCAATCTATTCCCTTGACCCGATGAAGCTGTCTATATCAGTGAAAGCTTGTCCTTAAAATGGGTTTTTAGTGTGTTATATAAACGATTTCCACCCCTGTATTACTTAGGTGACTATGCTCGCTATTCCTCCTAATTTTAACAATAATTTAGTCTAGTGCTTTATTCCAAATAAGCCTTAAATTTTGATAAAGAAATTATATACTTTAAGCAACAGTTTACATTATTATATATATGACAATCAATATTCATTAACTGTTTCCAGCCTATGGTCAGGTCAGTTTAGTAAAATACCTCCATCTTCCTCTTTCCATTCACAATTCTTCCATTTCTATTTACTTCCAAATCTTTTCCTCTCACAAGCACAATTGCTGTTATCTGTTCCTCCCATCTTTTTCTTTGTCTCCTTTGGAGTATTTTTCCTACATACTACATCTTCAACATTTCCTTTATCATCTTTGTTATACCATATCTCTCTTGATTCCTCTTATCTCATGTACTCCCTGTGCCCCAACTTTTGCCCAATCATTCTTATTCCTATTGCTCTTTGTGACATCTAGCATGCTCTTCAAAATTGTTGTTCCCATGCCTCTGCAGTAATTGTTGGGACACCTTAGGTCCTTATATAAATAAGCAGAAATATTTTGAACAATGAATTAATATTAGAACTTGGTTAATCACTTTTTCCTGCATTCTTTAGTGTTGTTGGTTGTATATTATATTAATTAGCTCTAATGTATTATGTATACTATTTGATTAATTAAAGTGTAGCTATAATTTTAGGATATCCTATGTATATACTTACACATCAGACACACACACACACACATATTTTCTTGTTTCCTACCTGTGTTGAGGTACAGTTTGTTCTCTACTTGATTTATTACTTTTGGGTTTCCATTTCCATTTGGAGTATAGGCTGAAAAAAAAAATTACTAACATTTGTTTGGGTCAATATCACATAAATAATGCAAAATTAGGTGTGTACAGAGTTTTGAATAGTTGAAGTTTAGCCCTAAAGCTAGAATCTATTTGCTTCAACTATGGCACCAATAGCCTATAGGTACTTATTTTGTTTGTATTTAAGAAACCATTCTAATCCAAATTAAAAACATTGACAAATATTTATTGTTGACTTATATATAATTTTTACTTTGTATTGTTCTTGAATTATATTGAAATGAGTATCTTTTTTCACAGTATATTACACGTGTGATGCTGCAATGCTGTGGAAGTGTGCAATTAATTACCATGGCCCCGGATTTTGATAATATATGACATGTCTTTTTTTATTCATCATATACAATACTCATAGTTACATAAACCCTGTCTGTATCCTCTTGTTGTGGATATATATCCACAACCTATATATATATATATATATCTATTTACATATATATACCTACATATTTACATATATATATATATATATATATATATATACCTACATATTTACATATATATATATACCTATTTACATATATATACCTATTTACATATATATATACCTATTTACACACACACACATATATATATATGTAAAATTTTGCTCATTTTTAGTCATTATGGAATTTTAGGTCATATTTCTTTTATAGGCATATTTTAGTCATTTTTCCAACACACTCGTATAAAAATATGAGTTTTTCTCCATATAAATATTACACAGCTAAAGGTAACATCGATATGATTAAAATTGTGTATATTGGGTACCACTCCTATGAACTAGGAGAAATAAATAGAAAAAAAAACCTTTAGCTCGGCTAACCCTGACTGTGGCACGATGACACTCGAGACCACTGGGCGTGCTTGGGAAAGTTTACTGGATAATTCATTGCTAATGATAATGACACTACCCTACCTACAACAATGGTGTGCTGTAAATATCTACAAGAGTTGAAGGAATACTTAAAATAAAACATGAACAATTGAAATAAAATGGATCACTGAATGAAATATACTAATTTAAAATACAATAAAAAGATATATTGAAACTTTTGTGGGTTGTTGTTTTTATTATTATTATTATTATTATTATTATTATTATTATTATTATTATTATTATTATTATTAGTGTTGATTGATACCACATCCCAATCCTACCTATGGAATTCCGAGTAAATATTATTTCTAATCTTACAGATAAAATATATTTTATTAAAGCTAATTTTGAACAAAAGAATAATCAGTTTAAAAAAATTATTGCTGACAAATAAATAAAATAAATACATGATCAATATTTATATTAATAATTCTGTAGAAATAAAATATTGAGATTCTAGAATAAGTAAAGTGTCTGAATGTTTTAAATTTATATTGGAAGACTGATGTGTGAGAGAGAGAAAATTATATTTATAGTTGAAGATTTGGCTAGATCTCACCATCTCCATGTTGAAATTGCACAAATGTCTGAAATTGATTTCTTTTTCTTAATTTAACTCCTTCACAATTCAAGGAAATAAACAGTCCCTTGTTATTCCCCAGATACACAGCTTTCTATGGATATCTTCATATCCCACTTTAAACCTATTTTCCACTTTTTAAATCCAGTTTAGTTGGGAGCCACACAGGTTTAGTTCCACGTTAAAATGAAGCCAAAGAAGAAGACCAAGTCTTACCCAAAAAATGTTTCAGGGAATCAGATCTTAAAAAGTTCTGTTTTTTTCCAGGTCCAAAGAGAAAACTTATGCATTAAAACAAAATATAAAATGTTGGCTTTGGACTAGGGGGGAGATATATATATATATATAAATGCAAATTAATATAAAGATTGAAATATAATGTGTCAATGAATAGCAACAATGTTTCATAAAAGAATTAAAATGTACACTAGTTTGGAAGTATTTAAATATACTAATTTCTTTTATAATTATGAGACACGCCACTTACTTGTTTGACAGTACTGCACATGTGTTAGAATAAACTCATAGCCGACATTGAAAATTAATAAAGAAGATTGCGTTGGGAGAGGGCAGCTATTACTTCTGAAGCAGATATTTGTAAATCAATGTTATGTTTAGCAAAGCGAGAGTTTAGTTGTTTAAGACGGCATCACATGGATAAATTTTAATTTACATTTACAGAGCATGTGTTTTATTCAGTCATGTGTATATATTATGACTTTTTGTTCATATTTTTAAGGCAATTTTTTGAAAATTGGAAGCTATTTTTTTTCCAGAATATTTAGGTCAACATAGAGGCCCTTTTTGATCATTCTTATGTCATCAAAATTCGAGCCCTGTTAATTACTAAGCCTATCGTCATACTCCATAAATAAATATTACTTGCTTTACTTCCTAGGACCAAGTGCTTTTCCATTTTATCAATTATGGATTTAATCTGCAATGATTATGAATTACTCAACTAAACCAAATCACATTGTTTAGTGGAAGCTTATTAATATATACAAAATAACACAATTTGTTCTAATTACTATGTGAATAAACACAAGTGCAATTAGTCTAAAGTTGTTTTGTAAGATTCTATGTTAAGGGGATTTTTTTTTTGTTTATAAGTGATAGCTGTGTATTTTAAATATGTTATATTTATTTACTTTAAAGTTTCTTAAAACTTTCAATTATCACAAATGTTAAAATATTTTGCGAATTTGTCATCTGGAAAAACATTTTTTTTTACTGGAGTGCTGATAAATGCCAGAGAATTTCTAAATTAAAAAATATCTCTCTATAAGGAAAACCTCTTCGCTTTATGAGGTAATTGTATAATATTTGGAGAAGGTATAGGAAAGGTGGAAAGAAACATATAAAAGGAACGAACACAATATGGCGTTTACAATGAAAAGAAGAACACAGTTCTATCCACCTTTTGTATACATTCTTCCAAATATAGATTAAAAAATAGTAGCAACCCTGTACATAAACAAAGTAAAGTTAAAATAAAATTCGAAAAATGTGCAAAACTTCCTCAAAGTGCTTAATTCCATGTTTCTTGAATTTTAAGACATTTCAATTTAATTAATTTAATTGAATCAAATGCTTTAGCAGGATTTAAACTAGGTTTTTAATTTCAACCCCTATATTTGATTGCCTTTATAGTTTAGATTGAAACTTTAAAAAAACTCAAAGTCTCAAAGTTTTATTTCGACTTCAATTATCATTTAAAAAAAAAAGTTATTTTCGAACACTGCCAAAAAGTGATAGCCACTAAAAAGTTTTAAAAATGAAAAGCTAAGTTTATGGATAGCAATAAAAATTCTTCCTTTTTATGTCAATTACACGTAAGTGGTTGTTTGACCAAATAACAGTTTTTCAAATTGACAAAAATATTAAGACCACTAATAGATTTTCCATAATTTAACTAGAAATTATCAAACTTTTAAACAAACTTATGAATAATGGCTTTTATTGAAAAATAGGAGATTTCAAAGTTTTTTTAAACATTGTACTGGTATTGAGGACACTTACAGTCTGAGTGTACAAGTTCAGCATACTTGACTTGTTGCAAGGGATCATTAGTTGAAGCATTTGCCAAACAAACTTCGGCAGGATATGGTGCCGAAACTATGTTGTCCCATACCTAAAAGTGATTGAAAAAAATAATCAAGTAACGAGGGAGGTAACCTTTATAAATATAAACGATAATAAGTAGTCCTACAATGTCGCATATCTTATTGTAAGCTCATTAATAGGATGTGTTGGTTTTAATTTTCTGTTTCATAACAAAATATCCACAAAGAAAATGTCAAAAAGTGTAATGTCAACCATATAAATTAAGAAAAACAAAAAAGGATAAATATACAAGATTGTCAATTTATAGAACATTAGATGGTAGATATAACCTCAATTTTTTTTAACAAATGGGTGTAACTGATTGTAGACTGACTTTTTTTTTTTACTTTCTCATAGAAAGAAATTATTTTAATATGGAGACATTTCAACCTTGAAATTATGATGAAGCTTGATGTTTTATGTAACCCCCAAACTAAAAAACGTGTGTTTTACAATTTTATCTGTTATGTTGTGTAGTGGACTGCAATCAAACCAGTTTCAATGGATTTTATTCAAACTGTATAAAAATATGTCATATGATCTTATCTTGAGTCAAAATCTTGATTTTAATTTTAGCTCTAAAATCATGGACAATTTACTGATTTTTTAAATTTAATATTTTTCAAAAATAGCTTTATTGTTTAAAATGGACATCTTGATAATGTTTTATATAGTAAATTATTTTATTTGAATTGGCAATAGCATTTGTTAATAGGGGTGTCCAAAGGTCACTTTTTAAATGCAAAGCGCAGTCCAAGAGAAGCTTGAAATATGCCGAGCAAAGTAAAAGCCAAATTAAAAGATAAAAGTATTTGTTGTTGCCGTATAAAAATATTACTTTTAATTATTTTTTAATATCCATGCTTACATTTTTAAACAAGGAGTCAAACTTGAACCAGAACTGATAACCAAAATTAATAATTCTTCTTCTTAAGGAACCAAAACAGGAACCCTAAAAATAATTTTCTTAAGAACCGAAATTGAAATTAATATATACTTTTATTTGTGAAGCAGTGGGTCTGAAACGGGGTCAAACTCAGCCTCTTGAGGACAAATGAGGAGCTACTTGGATAAATAATTAGCAGCTCTGGCTTAAAATAACTGAGATTAATGGCCGGAGGGCTTGTTGTGCTGATCACATGAGAACCTTTATCAACAAATGTTGGCACTATTATCGCTAACTGCAGCAACTGCTCGATAGGTATATCTCGCTTTTGGACTAACATCATGGAGTTCTTTTCTTATATAATTAGGTTCTTATTGGTTCTTGAAGGTGATAAACTATTATATTTAAAAAAAATTAAATTGCATTTTATGCCCTTGTTATTTAGAACTTAATTTTACTTTTAAATGCTCTATTTTTCCTTTTCTCTGGATTTTGTGTCAAGGTAAGATGTATTTATTTTATAAGGGGATTATAAATGTGTTAACATAATATGTACACTTAGCACTAACACTAATGGATAATTATTATTGCCAAATTGTCAAGGATTTTATCATTTTACTTTCTAGGTCAAAAGCTTAGGAATATATCTAAAAGGGTGAGGGATACTGAGAAATGAGAACTAAACCATTTGTACAATCATTCTAAGTTAAAAATGAATAAATAACATAAAAATATTCTGCAAATTTATGTGGTGGTTAACTGACTTGTTTACATGAAGGAAGTAAAAAGGGAATGAATAATTGGGAATTATAAATCTTTTCACTCTCTGCCTTCACGCATCAAGTTGGAAATAGTCCAGAGGTAATTGATAAACAATTTATCTTTTTAAAAAAAAAAAAATCAACTGAAATTATATGCACAATTTCCTTATTTTTAAAAGATGGTAAATAGCTAGTTTGCTGCATCAAGCTTACATAAGATAGTTCAATTGGTACAGTTTTTCTATTGAAAATACGAATAGGAAAAAAAAGTTTCTTTTTAATTATCAATTTGAAAATGATATGAAACTATTATGAAATGTTATACCAATTTTGATAATTCTTTTAAAATGTGGCCAATAAAATATACAAAACAATATTTTCAAATGATAAATAAGTTGTGCAATTATTTAGCCTATGAATTATGATATACATGCTTCATATAAATAACTTGTATTTTGTTGTAAATTATTATTAATATATTTTCCTATTTTATAATGGTATAATGATAGTAGATTACATAGAAACATTAAAATAACTGAAACCTAATTAAGAACCAATAAGAATGAGAACTTTTATATTTATCTAACTGGGACTTTAAAATGTAAACTGGAAAAAACCATAACGAGAACTGATAAGTATTTCGGTTTGACTCCCTGGTTTCAAATGTCATTTAATCACTATTTAAAATACTGTTTAGTAGCTATCCTAAACATTATTACATGTTGAAATGTTACATTTTGTGAGCTATTTGAAATCTTTTCATAATATATTGAGTTTTTCTTCTTCCTTTGAAATGTTTCAAAGATGTGAAGGCCATTTTGGGTGTCAAAGTTGAACCTTCAACTTAAGGTACATTTAGACTATGCCTTTTTTCATGCAACATGAGGCATGCAACTAGCTGCACCGAAGAGGCACATTGGGGCATGTGACTGCACATACCCCAAATGTAGTTGTGTACCTAGTTGCAGGTAGGCGCAAGTGCTCCCCAAATATTTGGGGAGTATGTTGCTACAATCTTGCCTCACAGTCACTAGAGAACTTTTAAAAGGTCGTTTGTACTAGGGCCATTGTGAACGTTTTTAATCTCACCTTCACATAAACATAGAGTGCCTTGATGATGGCCACGCATACTTGTTGCAGGTAGGCGCAAGTGCTCCCCAAATATTTGGGGAGTATGTTGCTACAATCTTGCCTCACAGTCACTAGAGAACTATTAAAAGGTCGTTTGTACTAGAGCCATTGTGACCATTTCTAATCTCACCTTCACATAAACATAGAATGCCTTGATGATGGCCACGCATACTACTGGAATTATGACTGAAATCGATGACACCTATGTTTTAAACTGGTACATCAAACTCTAATAGCTGTCACCTGTTGCCAAAAACCGAAGCGTGACTGATAATGGTGTACTTTCTGGTATAGCATCCCTAAATGTAGAATATTGTTTTGAAATGTGTGGTTCAACCATACTAAGCAAAATATCAAAATCGCTTGGGGACATTCTTGTGAAGTTCTTAAACATTTTACCTCTATCTAATTCATGCACTTCTGATATTAATCCTGGACTTAATGAACGTGATTCTAGAAACTGACACATCCAGAACTCGTTTCTTTTGATGTCGTAAAATGATGATAGCTGCAGCAATGCCTGCAGCAAGTACTTCCCGCGATGACATCTCTAACGTACGGAAAGATATGCAAAAGTGTAAACAGGTTGGGTTGTATAAGGAAAAATGTAAGATGCAAGAGGAAAGATGTACCAAAAAAAGCATGCTTCTGCGCATATAATGTTGCATGAAAGGAGGCATAAGTCTAAACGCACCTTTAGATTTGACATTTTGAAGCTTCCCATACCCCTATTAATCAATATTATTTGTGCACACCATTTTAATACTTGTTTGAGTTATTATCATTATTTACAATAATGGGATAAGGATAAAGAAGGTATAATTTTGATTAAATATGCCACAATTGCATAGAGAAGAGTGGGCTGTCGTTTAGGGAAAACCATATAATTCATTACGCCTGACTGAAATTCAAACTTTGACCTCATTTCACCAGCAAACCGTAAAAGATGAGACATGTGTGGTTGTGCTATTGATATAATCCAACGCTTACTCACATTGCGCAGGTACTTCTTCAAGTCTCCGAGAGAACAATACTCTACAATAAGTCTCATTTTCCCCACTTGAGTGCAGCACCCAATAATAGACACTATGTTGGGATGTCGTCCCACAGACTTCATCATTTTGATCTCCTCTTGGAATGATTGCACATCCTCTTCTAAGGGATGATCTGAATAAAGTAACATTTTGGTTACATTAAGTTTCATTTTTAAATTTAATAATTATTGTTTTGATAAAAGAAAAATAGTAATAGATAAAATAAGACAATGCAAGGTACAGGGATGTATTTGTGACCATTTAAAAATGGGTGTGGTTCTGAGAAAGGGTGGAGGAATTTATGGCGCAAGGCAGGTAAACAAACAATAACATTTTAAGGAATCATTTTAATACAATCTTTAAATTATTTTTGGGGACAGTTTGACATTCACCTTTCACCTTATTATTTGGGAATTGGCAATTTATAAATGTTCAGCAGACTTAGTCTTGCCCCTCAAATCCAAATATTACCCACTGACTCGAATTGATTCTGAATCAAACATTTTATAGTGAAAATGTTTCTAGTTGGATCTGAACCAAATATTTTATAGTGAATATGTTTAAAATTGAATCTAAATCAAGTAGTTTATAATATATATTTCAAATAAAAAATTAGATTATTTTTTATACAACAAATGTAATTAAAAAAAAACATAAACACATTTAAACATTGATTCATTAAAATAAAATGTTAATATTCACCACATAACCTACATAAAATTTGAAAGCAAACCTCTTTTCACTTTTTGAGGGTTTTTGTTATTGTATTTAGAAGAAGGTACAGCAAAGGTGGATAGATTGTAAAAGCCATATTGAGTTTGTTCCCTTTTATATGTTTTCTAACAACCTTTCCTATCTATACCTTCTCTTCCAAGTAAAATGCTATATTATGAAATTGTTTATTGTATTTTAGAAACAAATCAAGTTTTATTTCTATATAATGATTCAATTAATATGATTCCAAACTTGTAGTAGAGTCTGAAGCTTAATTAGCTTTGAATTCAGATTCAAAATTTTGAAGCTTTGCACAGGATTATCATACATCCCAAATTACTCGATATGCACTCAGCGAGGTGAGATCGGCTCTTAAAATGAATCTGCTAACGGACATACCCTTGAGCATCTTTACGGCCACCTCATGCCACCTGTCCTCTCTGCTCTTGTCCTGTAGCAGACCCTTGCAGACAACACCAAACGCTCCCTCCCCCAACACATCACCCATGATCAGCTGGCTCAAGCAGGTCTCCCACTCGTCCTTGACAAGAGGGCTGGGTGTCACACCTCGTTCTTTACTGCGGCCGTCACTACTGTCCAAATCCTGCCAATAATGCATTCACCTTCAGTTTTATAGTTATTGTTTTTATATTTCATTTGGATATGAACAATAATTGTTTGGGTGAATTCTAAATTCTTTTACAGTAACTTATTTTGAGCTTAAGAAAAACAGGTCATTAACTATATCAAAGTGTTCTGGTAGTAAGTAAAATATGAAAATACTACTGTAATATACCAATGGCGTATTCTGAGAAAAATTTATAAGTATGCTGTACTCTAAAAGTTGTAAAAGAGATTCGGGGACCAAGGACCCTCAACCAACGTTGTCCAAGAACATCAAGGGATTATTTAAAGGGATATATTTGAAGATGTGTTCTTATAGAACAGTGGTTCTCGAACATTTATTATTTCCCTTTAACTGTATGCTATCTTAGGAAATTTCGAGCCCCCCCTTCTTCCACTCCCGTATTCTATCTTCTTTTATTTATCCATAACGATTATTGCCATCCACTAAAAATGCAATAAAAGTAGCTCCATGGTGTCAGCCTGCATTCAGGCTATACCTACCGAGTGGCTACCAAACTGTTTGGCGAATTAGTGCCAACTTTTGCGGATAGAGGGTGTCATGTGGCAGCACAACAATGACTCCAGCCATTAAGCTCGGCTTTCTATACCGGAGCCAGTACTACTTTATTCAAGTAGCTTCTTATTTATCCACTCTAGGCTGAATCTAACCCGTTCCAGGCCCACTGCTTCCCAGATAATCTGGACGTGCCGGGAATCAAACCCGGGACTTCTGGGTCCGTAGCCAGAACCTATGACCACTAGACCACATAGGTGGTCCTCACATTGTAATTATATCTACATGGTTATAAGTTTAAGTAAATATTGTTGGTGGGGCTAAGAGAGGTATGTACACATTTCTGAAAGCATAAGAGAGACAGATCCTATTCAATTAGCCTAGTGTAATTAAAAGCACACAGCAATACTCAAAGCAAACAATCATAATAAGAGTAAAATGAAGTGATACATCGATCAAGTGTCCATCAGATCTTGGTGAGGGGGATTCAGGTGGATTGTACAACTCACGTTGCAATTAAAACTATTTTATAAAGCCTAAATTATCTCATACAATGCTGCTTCGAAACAAACGAGTCTCCCAACTTGAGAATTTATGCTCCAGAAGCTATTTAGATGCGTAAACTTTGACTAACATAGGGGAGATTATTTCAGACTACTAATACTAATCGCTGCGTCATTGATTTATTGCTAAGATATTTACACATATCTTTAGTTGTAAGCAGTGGTGCACCTAAGGGGGAGAGGGGCAAACAGGGTATTTGACCCCCGACCCCTTCCCCCTCTTTTCCCAACACCACAAATACTGTTAATAGAAATTTAAATTATATCAAGTATAACTAACATTAAAGATGTGTCGAATTTGTATGCTACATTTTAAGACCAGGCTTCAGACTTAAGCCTAATATTCAAAATGTTTACTGTTACACACAAAATTAACAACTGAAAAAAAAACATACAAATAATAGCTTCAATACCATTTGTATTATTTAAATTACTTAATTACTATAAAACTACCTACTCAAAATGATTTATAAAAGCATTTAATGTTCATAAATAATCTCAGCCATCAGGGCTTAGGAGGCTGTGCAACCCCAAACCAGCTCTCTCCATCAAAATGTCATTCTTGCTACAGCCTTGATCGAATGCCTTCCCCCAAAGTAAATGGCTGGGTGCGCCACTGAGTAAGTAAATTATGTGAAAATATATTTTATTTTACCTTTTCCTTCTAAATCATTTTGGAATGGTGAAATCACATTCCTGACTTTTGGAGATTCTTTGATGTATAATTATATAAAATCACAATGACTAATAAGTCGTTAATGTAAAATAAAAACAACACTATTAAAACTTCACAATCCTTTCTACTAAGGAAAAACAAGAATTACCATCAACAACTGTTAAAGTAGCCTCATCACCTGCCTTACCCCACTCCCTTCTCCACTATATCAGTGCTGAAATGCCTACATTTGAAAAAATAGTTAAATGTGTTTGCCACATACATGATAATACATGTGACTAGAATACCTAAACATAAATTCAATGTATTTAATTAGTGTATAGTCGAATCAGTCATTTGAAAAAGGAGTCAATTCCATTGGTGAGGACTTACCCCCTTTTTCAAATGACTGATTCAAGTTATAGATTGTTATGGATACTATTATCTTATAATTAATTATATATTTATTTTATGTATTTTTACTTAAACTATACTAAATTAGCTTAATAAATAAACATTGTGATCTTGATTCTTTTTTCAATAGTTGGCACAATGCTTAGCTTGCTTCACAGGAACAGCATGATCTGGGTTGTGAAAACCCGAGCTCATTGGCCAATTACTTATAGGCGAGCGGAAAGGAATGTGTTGCCACCCCCTAGAAATTGGGCAAGGTCATTAGAGCCTCCCTAGTTTACCTTGCGTTTTTCAAGTAACAAGCCCTGGGTTTCCTATTGTGCTAAGTCCTTTTGGAAGAAGAATTACTTAAAACACAGTATTCTTGGAATATGAACCAATATTAGTTTTAAAATTAATAATTCATTACATGTATATGTATTGACAATTTAAACATTAGTGTTTACACAGTTCACACAGACAGCATTGAATTAAACAAAAAACTAGTCCCTATCATTTTGGGTATGCGGTGCAGGACTAGCATACCCAGAGAATATGCCACTGTAATGTAGTTTGTAGCAGGGATGTATATAGTCTAAGTTGATCAATCTGGACTGAATTGAATGTAGTAGTTATGGGCACAAGTGATGAACAACATGTTCTGGTCTAGGACTTTGTCTTTTGTCCTAGTTGGCGTTAGAACGTGCGCCAGTTAGATGGTTAGTGCACAATGCTAAATATGTGTATGTGTAAGGACATAACAATTACTCTAGAACAAAAATGACAAAAAATTTCCAACCGGCGTTCAACAGTACACAAGGTGCACTTAAGAGCAAGCCAAGGTGGTTTCTATGTGTTAACTTTAAATAGAGTTCATTAAGACATTACATTTAATGGGAATGCTGTCTAAATATTATTGACTTCAAAAAATTATACCACAATGGAAAAAGTTAATTGTATGGTTTTTTTTTCCTGTCTACATGCTAAACAAATCACGTTCATGTGCCATATTTTTGCCATCCCTGCTCTAAAAGATATCTTAGTTAGTAACAAACTTAACATGTTGAGGATTTGATCGGCAATGTGTTGTATTTTGTCAAAGGATACTAAAAAATATTTTAAAGGTGTATTTTACAGGGGCGTAAGGGTAGACTATGAGACTAAGTCTCCCCAAACTTTCTAAAGGACAGTTAAGAAAAATAAATATCAAGGGTTGGCTATTGTAACTTTAAAAATAACTCCCAGGGTGATAAAACTGGCATGAATGCTTTTTGCATGGATAAAATAGTATTCATCTCTTTCCCTTACATTATTGAGACTAACCATAATTTGTAGCAAATTATATTTTTTATAGTTGTCATCACTCTCTTAAGATTTCTGCTCCACTTCCCCTATGCCAGGAGTACCGCTATTAACCTCGAGATGAAGCTAGTCTCAAAACATTGACAAATACTGCTCTCAATAGGTTGTGACAGGGTTGAGGGGGATTGGGCATTTGTAGAGGAACAAAGGGGAGGGGACTGAGGGTTGGCCAGTACTTCAGATGCTTACTATCTAGGCATAACACACCTTTCCCTTCTGCCTGAGTTAAAAACATTTATCTATTTTAATTACAAATTTGTAAGAAAATACGCTAAACTAACTGAAATATTCAAATGAGTCATATATTCAAATCAAATATTATCACACAATTTTGTATTTACAAAGTGAGTTAAACAATACAGCTAGTGTTTTTTATATGCTTCTA
Organism: Timema shepardi; assembly: GCA_902151425.1. Lineage (NCBI taxonomy): Eukaryota > Metazoa > Arthropoda > Insecta > Phasmatodea > Timematidae > Timema > Timema shepardi. The sequence goes on along the minus strand of CABFVX010001865.1, from coordinate 113,404 downwards.
TTTGTGTAAGGAATATGGAGTTTTGGAAAGTTGGACACTAGAGTATTGCCACTCTAAATAATATTTTTGGTTACTTTTAAATAATTTTGACTCTTAAAGCACTGTGTATGCATTCAAAATATCTTAGAAGTATTTAGTTTCAATCAAGCTTAAACTGGAAGAAGAACTGATACTTTTTTTTGTTGGGGGTGTTTTTATAAAATGTCATGTCTCATGTCCTATGCATAGAAATCAGTAATTCATATAATATTTGCTAAACTATCGGCTAGAGCTAACATATATAAGGAGAAATAGGGTAAGACGACCGTGTCTATAATTTTAGTCTACTTCTTTATCATGTTAGTTATGACACTGGTATTCTAGCAAGTCACACATAAGCTCTAAACTATATAAATTAATTTGGTTTATATTACTAATTGGTTCATTCGACTTGACTTTAGCTGAAACATTATCACACACTAAAAACTGTTATATTTTTAAAATGACAGTTGAAATTAGGAATGCCTATTAAGAACTATTTTTTGAGACAGTCAAGGCTACTCTAGTGAATTTTAAGTGATATCCAATCTCAATAACATGTAAATATGAATTCTCATAATTTTTTTCATTATAATCATTTTTAGTAATTTTTATACTATAAAAAAAATCAATCTTGTTTGTCATATTATAATGTTTAAAACTGTTTACCCATTTCAAAACACTCACCTTAAAGTAATTGCTTCTTTTTTTATTTCTCCTTGCCTTTTCAAAGCGATTGTATGCCAGCACAATTAGCACTGTCAGTCCGCCCAGAACTAGCATGGGGATCATAATGATCATTACTATTTTTCCAGTACTCCATTTGCTGACTTTATCTAATAGAAAACAATACACAAATATAATTAAACTATAAACATGTTCTATATGTGTTCTCATAGTTCTTATCGATTTTCTGTTTCTTCCCTTTTAAAAGTCACATTAAAATTATACCCAATTCAAAGGTTTAGGTGAAAGCAACAGAATTTCTTCACGTGGCAACATTGTGAAGTGTGAATTCTGTTTCTCTTTTCATTAATAAAGTCATATTGTGTTTGTCCCATTTATTTTTCCCCACTCCTCTTGGCTGTGCCATATTTTAAGTGGAAACTTATATAAATCAAAATGAAAAGTAGATTTCCTTATTGTGTTCATGGAGATTGATGCACTTCCTGGTACAGCTGGAGTGGTTGCCTTTTCAGAAGACTTACTTATAGGTGTGGAAGCCAAGTCAAGGTATGAGCTAGAAATCAAGAGCAATACAGTTCCCGATGGGTTGAACTCTTCGTGTAGGAAAGTCAAACTAAGCTTGGCACCTGCAAAGACGACACACGTACTGTTCAGGGGGGCACTCAAGTGAGACCAGATGATAAAAATTGATGAGCAGACAATTAAACGGAGTAAGTTCACCAGATACCTTGGCGTGATGTTGGATAAGAAGCATGGCTTCATGACGCACATAGATAATTTATGCCGAAGAGCTTTGAGGATTATGAATAAAATCATAAGCATAGGACAGAGGAGATTTTGGCTGTCCATGCTTTTGATAAGGTTTGATAAGGCGTTGCTGGTATTCATAGTAGGTTATGGGCCCAGTGTGTGGGTTCAACAGCTAAGGGGTGTAAGGATGTAAAAGAAGCTCAAGAGCGTTCAGAGGAGTCTTCTTCTGAGGCTCCCTGGTGCTTACAAGATGGTAGCAACTGATGCACTGTGTGTCACCCTAGGTATCTCGCCTTTATATTTAGAAGTTAGGAATAGAGTGGTGATGTACTGGTTGTGGAAAGTAGACTTGGGGAAGGGGGTGGAGCTAACCCCAATAAGCTACAGGTAAAGAATTTTCTGTTAAGTGTGTGGCAACTAGATTAGAATGGCAGTATGACTGGTAGGAGGACTTACCAGTTATTTTTAAATATTGTAGAATGGTTGAGAATGGATTTCCTACAGCCCTCCACAGTATTGGAACACTTCATCACTGGTCATGGCCTGTACAGGGCCACTCTCTATGCAAGACATTTCACAGACACAGGTCTATGCGATTGTGGAAAGGAGGTGGCATCGGAGCACGTGGTATTGGAGTATGAAATCATGTTGGAGGACAGAAAGGTGTTTCAGGTCCCATACAAGCATGCGCAGTTCACCATATATTGCATGACATGGATCGGTGGAGTCTACTGGACGGAATCGCGGACAACACCTCGAGAAGGGAGAGGGACAGGTACGTGACCACTATGAAGAGTAGGAGGCAGAACAGATATGAAAATGAGGCGACTGACAAACAATACAATATGACAGATGACGAGAGTGACACTACCATAAGTAGGGACTCGACATTGGACTTAGATGACATGATACTTATAGTGTCCGGCCCACTTGGAAAAAATGGGTTGCTGCGCTGGAACTGTCAGGTATCTGGTCCGTCAACTGGTCGCTCGGATTACTGCTTTCAGTTTGGAAGACGCGACCGGAAACAAGCATCTGAGGACCCTGCAGCTACCATGAAGAATGAACTGTATTGTAATCAAGTTAAGTTAGTTTTAGTTATTTTCCCTTATATTTCAATATTAATTTAGATTTAAAGCTCATATAGGTGGTGATTACTTATTAAGAAATACAAAGCAGCAATCAAAGGCTTTTAGCAATGTTTTAGCTAAATTATAAGTTTGTAAAGTTTGTAAATGTTCATAATCATGATTAGTCTACTCTCTTAACCTGAAGAAGCAGTCTGGCAGTGAAAGCTAGCCCTTAAAAATGTGTTTGTGCATTTATTTTTTTAGTGTTTTATCTAAACAATTTTTACTCCAGTATTATGAAGGTAATATAAATCTCCTATTTTAATCATAATTGTTTATCCGAAGTTTTCCAATGAATAATATTAACTGTACTCAATATTTTTCCCCAACACATTTGTATTATGTTTTGTAAGCCTTATTTGTAAAATCATATTAGATATAATAATTTTCAAACCATAGATAAAAAAGTTTAAAAAAAATAGTTAAAATATGAATCATTGATAGTTGTTATATTGTATTTGGAAAAAGGTACAAGAAAGGTGAATGAAAAAGAAACATAAAAAAGGGAAGGGTTTTACAATGAAAAGAAGAACACAGTTCACACTTTACAATGCTGCCACTGGACAAAGAGGTAATTGATGCCTCATGAAGAAAATCGGTCGTTACCATCCAAACCCACAACCTAGGTTTCATCCTATAGGAACTTATCAGGAGGGAGTTTTAAATGCGCAATGCAACTGCCTAAAAGAGGAAACCAGAAAACATCTCTCTCCCTTTTGTGTTTGCCTTCTACACACAAATAATTGTAATCTATGGATTTTAGTGAGAGTAGATTATGTGAAACCTAGACATAATTTTACCAAGCAGCAGCAGATGGTATAGTTATTTCGCCTCTTTCTTTTTTTGTCAGAAATTGCTATAATAAAGAGTACAAACACTAATCCAAGTTCTTATCCTAGAAAATGTATTTCTCTCAACCAAAGACCGTTGATAAAGAAGTAAAATACTGCATGTATTTGGTCTAACTTTATTGACAGTCATATAACATATTGTAAAACAAAGGAAAATATTTTGAATTTAAGAATGAAAAATTTAGCCCTAATCTTCATATCCGTACCACTTAAGTTTGAGTTGATTTTTTTACTCTTTTTTTAGCAGAAAACATAATTTTAATTACTTGCTTTTAATACCGAATGCAACTTTTTATTTATTGAGATTCAACCATTTTATTTACCACAAATCATTGCCTCTAGTAAATTTTCATTTATTTGAAGTATTTAAGGTGCACTTTCTGAACCGATTGATTATATCAGCGCACGAGAATTTCTGAGAGCAAGAGTGGAAGGGCCTATCAATTTGGCCAGGAAAGATATCTTCACATACCTTCTAGGGCTATTTTAGATGCCACAAATAATATGAGATCGACGGTTTTACTTTTCCTCCGAAGAAAGCTGTGCTTTGAATTTTTATTGCCCAAAAAAAATTTGTCCACCCCGGATGTGTATGAACCCCCCAAACATCGGATCCTGAGGTGAGCACTTTGCCCCAAGACCACCGAGATTGGTACCTCTACTAATGAATAAATTCTTTTGAAGTTTAAGTACATATTAAGACACTTAAACATGATTGATCAAACTTACCTTCTTCTTGTGTATTATTAAAGGCTTCTATCTGTCTGAATTTATTGATAGCTTCACTCTCTCCACCCCTGGATTGAGCCACAATGCTCACCATATAAACCATGCCCACATCTACACCGTAAAACACTGCCGAGCTCATATTCTGTAAGAAACATTTTATTTATTTACTTTAAATTTTACTACCTTTCCAGGCTATCCAAACTTAATTACACAAATGGAATAGGGACAAGTATAAATATTATAATATAAAATGTACCTGTATTTGTATGTAGGTAGAGTGGGAAACAAATTATGTAAAAATGCCTTTAGTAGACCTATTCAGGATTCAAACCACAATCTCGTCACCAGCAAACATACTAGCCATGTTTGATGTTTAATTATCATGCTCATAATGTATATCATATTTTAGTTAAGATAGAATCTTACATATAGAGTATCTGATTTGATTAAAGTTTTGTTTGCTTTGAAATAAAGAAATGTCAGTATATAATAATAATAATAGTAGTCTTATGTTATAAAATTATGCAAATAAACACTTGAAATAATGTAATAACATGTAGAAAAAAAACTACTATTCAACAAAATGTTTTAAACAATCTTATTTTTTAGATGTGTAAATTTTTATCTAAAACTCACAAACTCATATCGATTAGAGTTATGAACCAAAACTTAAAAAACTGTATACCCAAGGTACATACATTTTTACTCCAATACCTACCATTTTATTTGCACCTTTGAAAATATTCTGAATCAAAACAAAACAGTCAACAAATTGATATCAAATGGTACAAATATTTAAATGTATATTTAAACATTTGTACTATTTTAAATTGATGTTGGTTTTAGTATAATAATTTTAGTACTTGAATTTACTTTTTGTGCTCAAATGGTTTCATTTGGTCATTTACACCAACTGACTGCCTACTAATAAATCATCTGTCCAAGGTAAAATGTTTTACAATATTGTCTTTCCTTTCCTCAAGTTTAATAAAGTCAAATTTTGTGTAACAAGACAATTTGTGAATTTTGATTTTAATTTTGAAACCATAATAATAATAATAATATAATATTTTCACATTTTTAAGGTTGTGCTTTGAGTTTTGTTCACATACAAACAGGCTGCCACCCATTACACATTTCATTACAAATTACAATTACACATTTAATATGTTTCTTACTAATTAAAATAAACTATTCGATTAAAAAAATCACAATAAGGTTTTTATCTAACTAACTCTCTGGCCTTTAGGAATTTAAAAGATTATTGCTGCCAAAACGTAGGCTCGACATTCACCCCCAATGTAATTTTCTCCATTCTCCTGTTTGCGCATCCTTATTAGGTCCAAATATCTTGCTCAGTATCTACTTTGTTACTAAAAACGTGTGATTCATTCTCTTGTCATAAAGTAAGAGATCAAGCTTCACATTAGAAAAGAACAATGGTAGGATTATAGTTTTATACACCAGTTTAATTAATCGAGACAGAAGACAAGACAATAACAGCTTACAAACTAAATTATAGCAAGCATTCCCTGCAAGAATTTTGCTTCAGACTTCCTCTTGAATCTCATCTTTGTTAGCACAATTTACAACTATATGAATTTGTCAATTTATTCAAAACAAATGTCACTAATCTAGATGTATTCATTCCTTTGGAATATGGGGTTTCAACATACACTGCTTGGTTTTAGACATATTTAGTTGTAAATAAACATGTTTTCTTCCTTAGTTAAATATACCATTTTCCCTGATTGACTACAAAATTCCCTGACATCTCCCTGATTTTCCTGACAATTTTAAATTTCCTGACTGTGGTCACACTGATTATTTAGACCTTTTATTTACCAAAAAAAATCCCTCCAAATTTATTCCAGAGACATACAATATTCATAAATCTTCTTGGTCTCTGACCTACTCCCCTTTCTACTCCAAAATTGTATCCTGCCTTTAGCCTTGGTATCTGCTGCACCAAGGTGAATGAATATTTACTTAGTCTAGAAATACTTATCCTCAGTAAATGATGGATCAATATGATGAAAAACTGCTTCAGTGGCCGCATGGTTCAAGGCATCACTCTTGTGTTAGACAAGACACCCAATGACAAGGAGATCGGGGTTTGCATCTCGGTCGGGTGTACTGAGGGTGGTTTTCTCTATAATAATTTTCCTCTTCTCCCTCGACACAAACGTGGGTACACTTTCTCTAAATTCAAACTTTCTAATCCCTCATTAGCGTGCTTAGCTAATATGTATATAACCTGAGATCATGGTTTGATCTTGGTAGGGTGTACTGAGGGTTTTTTCCTAAAGGTTTTCCCCACACTATTCACACAAATGAGGGTAAACTTATTTTAAATTCAACCTTCCTCATCCCTAACCCATTAGTGTAATTAGTACATAAACATAGCCCCAATGGGTACTAGGTTGGGGTGATAAACAAAATATGGTGAATGCTAAAATCTGTTAGCGCTCAATGTAGCAGTAATTAGTCTTTACCATTGAATAATTGCTTCAACAAACACTAAATAAAACTCACACTGGTGAGCACGAATACTACGGCATCAGTCTTGTTTTGTCTTATTTACTGGTGACGGGAAAGTCAGAGTTTGTGTAACATCTAGGTGTATTAAGCTGGTTTTTCTTAAAGGGTTCCCCACTTTACCTTCACATACATGCGGGCACATTTGATATAAATTCTACCTTCACTATAACTCATCTCTTATTATAAATATGTTGATGGCGTTAAAGGGTGTTAAGGATGAGGTGTACCTAAAAAATACCACCTAAAACTGAAGAGGAAAAGGGTAAGTATAAAAATAAAAACTCACTCCAGGAACAGTCAACGTTTTGATGTGCTTTTCCTCCTCAGCAACAGGTATCTTCCTCTGAAATGTCAGAATGTATTTGATCTCTTCTAAGTTAATCTGTTGTTGATCAGTGGGAAGAATGGGTAGAGCCCATGTTACACTCACGTCATATAAAATAACATTTGGCTCAGACATTGGGGACCAAGTCTCTCTAACCGTAATGTTAACTGGTTCAGGAGGAGCTATATAGAAAACAAACAAAATGCAATAGTATTACTGTCGTTATTACTACATTACTGAGGAAAGGAGGGAGTTAAATGACTTGATTAAATTAATAAAATAGGAGAACTGAAGAACAAAGCCTACACACTTACCAACACAAGCTATTATCCATTCACCGTAAGAATTGACTTCTGAAAGGCCTTTTTCCCTACCATAAATCTACTATATAGTAGGATATTGGTAGGAAAAAAGACCTTTCAGAGAGTAATTCCTGCCGTGAATGGAATAGGCCACACACTACCTAAAGATTGTTTAATGAAGGAGATCATGGAGGGGGAAGATAGACATGACAAGTCTAAGAAGTAATACTACCCTCACTGGTGGGTACATAGACAAAGGTGTCAGTATTTTCTAGCCTAATTTGCCGATGAGGGATAGGCCAAGAGCTCAAATTCCCATCATATGTAGTGAGGTGGTTTTTCTAAAATAGTTTTCCACTCTCCCCTTGTTCAAAATGCAGATAAACTTTGTTCACCCTGAAAGGTAGCAATTTCAGTTTAGCGGACCACCACTACAACATAGCTCTAATCAACAAAATTTACGCCATGGTTGAACTATGCAAATTGAGCTTGCTACATTTCAGGATAAATGAAGGGTACATTTCCAATAAACTATACGTTTCTCATCCATGCTCCCATATTCAAATAGCCAGACAAGGAATAAAACGTGGAGGATGGTAAAAACAGTCTTATAGAGGTATTAGATAAGTATACTGTCCAGAGCTCTACAACATAAAGTTCATAATAATATTTGCTGGAGGATAAATATTGTTGTCAAGATTGATATTTTCAAATTATAGTATTGCCTTGTGACAAAGCTCAATACATCAACATACACTTTTCATTTAGCAATTTATTTCAAATCGCTTCAATGATGCTGTCTGTTTGTCTCTAGCTCTACATAGCATGTACACACTGATTATAGTCAGGCGGTTTTGAAATTTTATTGCATCTCCCAAGCAGAGGTTCTTAAGAACAGCAGATCAAGCTGAAAATAGTTGGACTAAAGCAGAGCAGCGTGCGGCGATGGGGGCTTCAACTTTGGTTATGAGTTTGTTTGAAAATTAGATTTCTGTTATATGTTAGGTTTTTTTTTTTTTACAAACTTGCGAATCCACAGTAACTCACTTGTTAAACTCTCAAAATTGATTATATTCTTAATAGCAACAGTCTTCTTCCCTCTTCCTGCCATCAAACCCCCATTGTTTCCTCCCCTTTTTAACTCTACGTGAGACTTTAAAAAATAGTAAATCTAGCCAGATAATTTCTACATTTCACTTTTTTTTTTTAAATTAAACATTTTGAGCCATATAACCATTTTATACATTGTTCTCACCACACACTGAGATGTTGTAATTATGGAGCTCCAAGCAGGTCGGAACGTTGTAGAGAATCCATGCTGGCTGGCTACTCAAAGTTTTATCTCTTCTTTGCGACCGAATGGTCACATTGTATTCATTGTTGAACTGCATATCCATAAGCACAGTAAATAAACGTTGAGGCTGTAACCAAATCACATTCTACACTTTATCATATTTAACTTGAATAACACCAAGATTGTTCAGAAAATAAAAACATTATTTATTTTTCAATTATATTCCCAATAATTTACAAACACACTAAAAAAAGATGATGTCAATATATTTTCAATGGAATCTGAGTTTTTTGGCTCAAACTATTTATCAAACACCTAACAATCTCATATGATGAGATCAAGTAGTAACAACAAAGAAGTCCAATGTGAAGGTGATGTGCACATTTAGAAAGTATTTGTGATTTCACTCTCTCCATCAATAGTGAGGATCCTGAAATACTTTGACTCTAGCATTCTTCTAATTCCGTTCCTAGTATATATTTGGCTTAAATTATGACCACTTATTTTAAATCCTAGATAAATCTTTTATATCAAGAGTTTTTGGACAAATGAGACTATTGTGAGTTAAACTAGTTAATCCAAAGGAATATGATAGAAAAGGGTATTTCAAAAGGAAGTGTACCAGCACTCAATTGAAAAGATAACAGATCACATTGTGAAAAAATAACATTTCACCCAGGTGAAAGTGAATCTCAGTTTCCCAGGTAGGAGTCCACTAAATGATCAGAGCCACAAGCCCTTGCGATTAGTTCTAATTTTTTTTTATCACTATGTTACATGCTTTATTATCCTAACTAGGACTTAAGTGTGAACTATAAAGCTATGGCCGCTTTATAGAGATCTTGTGAAATTGGGCATTATAAAAGCAATATGATTTGTCAAGTTCATAAAGAGTAGCTAGAGGTTAACCAGAACCTTGGTTTGGTTTTAAACTGACCTTTATTTGTAAAATATATTCTTTTATTTTGTATGCATTGTTTTAAAAATATTGTACACACTCTGTGTGTATAATTTCAAACTCAATTCATCGACAATCCTTTTAATTTAGATTGATTACAGTGTGTACGAAAATAATTAAAATCATCTAGAAACTGCAACCCTTCATTAACCCTGAAAGCTAGCAAGCTTACCTTGAATGTTTCCACTACAGTGTAGCTTATAAGATAGGGCCATGATGTAATACATCAAGGAAAGACTACTACATTTCAGAATAAATGAAGTGTACATGTGGAAGAAATAGTCAAAATATTAACTAGGTAAAACATCCAACACAATGCATCAATCTAGCTGCTAACGTTCAATTATTAATTCTTAAGTTAATATTTTTGTTTTTGAATTATAATTCTTTATATTATTGTGCACAGTGATTAAAATTATCCTTATTAATACTTCAATGTTACTTTGGAAAAGGGTGTTCATATTTATATTTTTTTAAAGTACTAGCAAGTAAATTAAATTTTTGTATTTAAAAGAAATTAGCTATACTTGTCAAAATTTACACCAATGACAAAAGAGCACCTATTGAAAAAAAAGAAGGATAATTGAGTTTTCATTAACATAAACACAACTATCTGAAAGATTTTTACATTCTTAAAAGAGGTTATTAATAATCAATGTCATTTAAATAATAATTTGTTTGCATTCCCGCCCTTTTTTGTTAGTGCAAACAAACTTTATTCACACAATAATTTCACCCTCAATTTAATTCACCACACATATATAGAAGTATATACACTTTGTTTACCCTGAAAGATACAGTCTTACGTTGGTGAATTACACTATGGCCTTATCTTAAAAGCTACATCTTAGTGGAGTCACACAAGTTAAGCTTTCAAAGTAAACAAGGCACACTTTTTTTTTGCAGCGCATTTTATTACCTACAGTAGCCCCACGGCTTCTTTGGTGCTGACTGACAGCTCACAGCGGACTTCTGGCAGTCAACATTTAGGTAAATACCTAAATTTTGACTATCAGAAGTGACAGCTGCTAAACACATGTTTTTGCAGATCATGTGGTTCGGCGTAGAGATACATAATTTGATCTGGTAACTTTTCAAAGTCGTCAGTCAGCACCAAAGAAGCCATGAGGCTACTGTATTTGAGTCATATGTATACATGCGGTTATTAATAATGATAAATTATCCACGATTTATTTTACCTCAACCTCCTCGATATTGTAATCTGGGATGTTGTCTGGAAATGCAGCGACCTCATAGAAACATGCTTGATCTGCCAACAGAGCATTCACTCAAATTAAAATTGCAGCAAACATTCTAATGGCAGAAGCCAGGAGATTGACCAGTGGTATCAAAACTCAAATCAGGTGAAGGGCAATATTCACAAACTGGGGGCGAGTCTCAGGCCAAAGCCTATAGAAACGTGTTTGATTAAAATTAATATATTATAATATACTTTTGTTTTTGCAGTGCATCTTACTAGCCGTCTGGACTATGCACATTTTAAGCACACTAGTGGCTATGGAATGAGGAAGATATAATATAAAGTGAAATTTAACCACATTTCAATCAGGGGAATGTTGGAAACCATCTAGGAAATAAATATCACCCTTTGTACATATGGCTGGAATTGAGCCCTGATTTCCTCGACACTGACAAACTATACCAGGACCCCTAATTTTGAAACGTGTGAGTAGCGATTCGCTAGCTTATTTCTCTCATCTCACACCCAATCTCGCAAATCCCTAATTTTGAAACTTCTGTACTGCAAAAACTGATGTCACACGATTGAATAGCAAGCAGATTCTACTCGCCAACCTGACACCATGCGAGACAGACCTTATCTGTCGAGTAGAGCATAAAATAACAAAATGGATTCCATCCTTCTCTTTAGGTGAAGCTTTCTGAGAGTGATTTTGTTGAAATAGACCTACCATTCGTCACCCGAGAATGCAAGTGTTCTATCTCCAAAATGGTTAAATTTGAGATATTTGGTGTTTACATTTATTTAGAATGTGTATGATTCACCTGCAGCGAAATTGAGACTACTATATAATTACTAAAGAAGATACAAACTCTAGTTGTCATCTAGTAACATTGGTTTTATACACAAGTCCAAACTTCAATGCTCTTATACACAAAAGTGAAAAATTGAATATAGAACACTTGCATTATCGGGTGACGCAATATACAAAATAGATTTACAGAAGAAAAATATATGCTTGCTTTGTACACTTTATTCAATCCTTCAATAAAAATATTTGTTTGGGTGTAAATATAATTATATATTTTACATTTTTCAGATTTATTTAAATGTCAATTTGGCTGAGTTGGTAGAGTGACATTCTCATAATCTAGAGTTTGCATGTTTAAATCCTGTCATCTCCATTTTTTAATTTTTTATTTATCAGACTTCAAACTTTAATTTCAAATAATTGTGTTGGTAAGCATATAATTTGTTTTAAATATTTTTATAGAAGTATACAGGGTACGTAGACTACCATAATATTCTTCTTTAAAAATAATTTAACAAGGCAGTAAATTAAAAACGGTACATTAATTTTGATTATTTTTTATGTATATGGTTATTTAAAAATTAAATTAATGGGTTTTATGACATAAAAATGTACACATTTAAAAATAAAGCTTAGCAAGATAATTATTACTCGCATATTAAAAACCTTTAGGGCATATTTATGTTTTAAAAATAGTTGCAAAAATAAAATAATATATTACCGAATTCTAATTATTAACAAGTGATTTAAATTCAGACAAAAAAATTAAAACATTGTAGTCAGGATGGGATCGATCTCATGAACATCTGAGTTTGAGACAAGCACGCTACCAAGTAAGCTAAATTGGACATTGAGCAGAATGATGGTTTAAATTCTACTCATATAGCCTGAGAAAATTTTGAGACAACAATCTTGGATGCATACAACTGGAAGATGGTTTCCTGATATAATGAAACAAATCGTTTTACATGATGCACTCAATACAATAATAGTGTTTACTTTCAGTTACGTATCTTGTATAATGACTTGTTGTGAGATCTCATCACCTCAATCCTTTGCCACATCATGGTTTCACAGTGTTGTCGGATTGAAAACTCAGTCGCAAGAGAAACAACACTACACCGACTCGCACAACAGTAAAAACCTTTCAAAATTAGCTTGGTTTTGGTACAGCCTGCGATTTGTGAGTTCATGAGTTGCGAGTTTGCTCGCTAGCGAGTATTTTTACAAGTTTCAAAATTAGGGGTCCAGAAAATTCCGACGTTTAATCCGTGTGTCCACTGATGTAGGTCTATACATAGTTCTTTAATAATATTTATTAATATATATTTATAATGAGTTTTTAAGTCTTTTTTTGTTATTCAATATTATTTACACACTAAACTAAACTTTCTTTTTTGTGTATGCATACAACTGAAGGTCAGATAGTAATTTAAAAGTCAAACAGTCAAACAAGCGAGGAAAATATGTCTGCCACCCACAGGCCATGAGTTTGTGAACTCTGAGATAGACAAACCTCTAGAATGTTGAGATGCATGACTATTGAAATTGTTAGAAGAGTTTATAAGTCATCACAATTTATGTAAAACACTCTTAACTATTGGGTTTGGAAGCTAGTATATGTATGTATATACAAAGATACTAATGGTTAACTAACGGCAGACATTCTGACATGAACTGCTTGTTATTTATATACAGGAAGATTGGTTAACTCCCCAAGAACATGCCATAAATACAGTCCTTACAATGGTGTGATAATAGTGATAGCCATACTGTGTGTGTTTAATAATTTCTCTCTATAATAAATTTTAAAAAAAGCATGTTAAAAATATTGATTTCACTAAAAGAATGAAACATTTGTTGGTTTCAATGGTCACTTGTTCATAAATATCTATACTAATTGTTGAATAGATTATTACAATTTCATCTGGTGAATAAATGTCATGATTTAAAAAAACACTTAAAACAATACTTTTTTTTATCACTGCGACTTACTACTTGTGCGGGTTATATTGTATATGTTAATGTAATAATTAAGCTAAAGGTTTTAGGGATTAGGTAGGTTATATTTACAGGAAGTGTACCCACATTTGCATAAAGGGAGAGTGTTTTGGAAAAACCACCCTCAGTGTACCCAACCGAGATTTGAACCTCAATCTCGTCATCAGCAGTCTAGCTTACTGTGAGAGTAATGCATTAGCTCACACAGCCACTGAAGTAGGTAACTTTACTATACAAATATTAATAAGACTTAGATAAATATATTCAATATCCGTCAGAGCATTGGAATAATTTTATGAAACTATTATTCAAATTTAGGTGACCTTCATCTATGTTAAACTGGACATCAATCACCAACTGAATATATCAGATTAAATTTCATATAATTTTATATCATTCTTATTTATAAGCTTCAAGAAGGCCTTGAATCATGAAGAGGTTGATATATTATACTTTTGTATTCTAAACACATCAATGATTGCAGAAAAGACTTAAGTCCAAATTTCATAGTTGTGAGGGAAAAAGACTGTATGAATGCAAAATTTATTAGTTTATTCTAGATTAATTTTGGGGGTTTGAAAGTATTCATATAATTGTAGTATTCCACAAAGTTTTAGAGAATTATATTCAAAACTATGTTTACAGTGTCAATTTTAGTTATTAGGACTTAGGTCCTTTTCACAGTCAACAGTGCAAAATAATACCTAAAATTCTTGAAAATACCCAGGTTGTGGTTGGAGTGAAAATAATTAAAGTAATTAACTCTTAAATGAAATGCATGTATGTAAATCCAACAATCCGTGTTAAAATGTGTTCATATGATAAATCAATACAATAATACCTACTGTGTTAGAAATACAAAATATATTATACTTCTAACATTGTAATGATTCCCAAATACGTCAGCGTTCTTAATCATTACATATAGCGTTATTGCACTGTAAGACACCCAACTCAACCTGCTCGTGCATCTCATAGTGTGTAGGACTGAGGTCACCAAAACGTTAATTTAAACGGCTTGTCTGCTGATCATTTTCAAGATATTCTTTAACTTGTCAAACTAATGTACATAATTAAATCCTCTATGTACATAATATGTCACCATTACTTGTCTAGTGACAACATTTAACCTTATTATATTCGAAAAACACTTAGTTTCTTCAATAGGTAGTCTAGCTTGGTTTATAAGTACAGACACATCATAAAGAAAGGACCTAATTTTACTATTCTCACCCAATGCTGGAACCCAGGTAATATTCACAGTCACTTTGTTCTCTTTCACCTTTATGTGCTGAACATAAATATCTTCTACTGTATCAGGCACAACATTGGCTGAAAAAGAGGAAATATTTGATATTGTTAGCAAGTTGTATATGCTTGTAGGCTGATCAGGAAAATGTTGAGGCAAATTTTTGGGTTGTTATGACATAGTGGATTATCGATTTAGGTAGGTACCTTGACTTTGAAGGATTAAAGCCATCAAGCCTACCAGGCCCTGCTAATAAGTATACATTATTGCCAGATTTATTATGTAGCATTATTAAATAAGGCGGATTGGGAGTTGAAGACACATTTCTATATAACACAATGTTGTTTACCTATATACAAATGAAAATATTGGTAATATTGAGATTGTTTCATTCTTGATAAGTATTCATTTATTTTAATGATGTTGATTAAATGTGATTGAAACACAAGGGACTAGCTACCGTATTTATAAATGCCACTACAATAGTTACCTCAAGAGAAAAATACTACCATAGATTAATGTAGTTTCTCTATAACTATCACCATTGTATCAGATAAATAATGTTCTTATAAAGTGACTAATAAAATAATATAATATACATCTATAGGGAGAACTTCTTTTTGCTTTATGAGGTAGTTATATTATATTTGGAAGAAGCTACAGGAAATGTGGATAGGAACATATAAACGGAATGAGCACAATGTGTTATATGCCATAGTGTGTTTGTTCCTTTTATATATTTCTATTCACCTTTCCTGTATCTTCTTTCTAATATAATACAATTACCTCATAAAGCAAAAAGAGTTTTTCCTTATAAAGATATATTATATATATTCACATCCATTGTCCCTTTATTCTGCTTGTCCTTTATGTTATTCTTTTTACATGTTCCTATCTAACTGTCCTAACATTCTTTACAAATTTCCTTTTTCTTCCTTTTGTGTTTTTGGGTTTCCTCTTATAGGGAGTTGCGTTGCACGTTTCACACTCCCTCTTGATGAGTTCCGATAGAATGAAACCTATGTCCGGAGATTGGGTGGTACCGTAGTGATCAATTTTCTTCAATAAGCAACCATTACCTTTTTGTCCAATGGCAGCAATGTAAAATGTGAACTGTGATATTCTTTTCGTTGTAAAAGCCATATTGTGTTTGTTCCTTTTAGTTTCTATCCACCTTTCCTCTACCATCTTCTTAATATGATATAAATAATATAATAATGATTTTCCAAACAAAACATAAAAGCTGATTCAAAGTTGTTGATGGGAACATTTCATATTACAAAACATACTTACATGTAGCATATGAGTATGTTTTGACTAGCTAGTTAAGCATGGAAAAAAGAAAATTTTTCATTCTAAAAGTGACTTTTTGTTAATTTTTTTACATAAAAAGAGAAGTGATTAATTTTTGACATGAAAAATAGTAATGTATTTATTCAAATGTAATAACTCTTTTTTAAACCAATTTACACACACTTGTAACTCTCCAACCCAATACTGTGCATTTTTTACACATTCACCAAAAAACAACAGGAACATAATCACATGTCTAGCTCTAAACCAACCATAAGAGTTTAGTCTCATCAGTGTTGTCCACTCATGCACATGCGCCTAGACATAATCATCGTGCATGCACCTGTACAAAGAGAGATACTAAATGACAACTGCATCTACTGTTGTAAAATTATTTGAAATAACTAATTAAATGGAAAGTGTGTATTTTGTTTTTGTTCTGTTTATATTTATGAATTGTAATGACCAGGAGTGGACTGTCAGGTTTCAAGTGGCCTGGGACTACAAATATGATGGCTCTTAACATGTGTTCAGAAATACTACTGAAGCTATGTTTCAGTGTCAGCTGAATAGGCGAGGTGAAATATTTATATTTTTACTATTAGAAAATGTAATTCCAAGACAATTTCAGCTACATTGTCTATGATTATGTCATTATTAAGTCAACTTATAACATCAGTTTCTACTGTCTACTGACATTATCAAAAATGCTTCTAAATGGTTAGACAATAGATTGGAGTCTATTTTTTAATTATATAATAAAGTTTGTAAAATAATCTTACACCCACTAATTGTGTGGATTTACAAAGATAGCAACAGTCAGTATTAATGAATATATTTACAAATAATCAATCATGGGCACCCTCAGACTTACTCATTAGGATTTTTGACTAAAGTTGAATAAGAACAATCATATAGAATTGAATGGAAAGCTTTATTTTAGTTTAAAATAGTTGCAGCAGACCAGATCAAACTTGCCTACCGGTATGTCTTCAGGTGTCTTGGCAGTCCAGTCCACCCCTGGTTATGAAACTCAGGCAAATTCTACTCTCTATTTTTGGTGAACATGTGAATCAAGATCTACTCACAGTAAAAGTTTCACGGAACGCGTGAAAAGGTCGGTGATTTTGCAGTTTTTATAACAAAACTTTTTTGGTCAAAATAAAAAAAATATTGCTTCTATAAAAACATAGAATTTAATTTTCGTCACATGTTGATATCAACAGTTCATGAACATCTGTAGTGGCATTGTCCAACAAACTTTTTAAATGAAGAGAAAAAGTTGTCATGGAATTCCAAGACACCCTTGATAGATATTCAACAACTGTTGAGGTCATCATGTGAAGGAAATTAAAGTCTATGTTTGTATAAAAGCAATATTTGATTTATTTTGACACAAAAAAATTTGCTATAAAAACTGCAAAAATCACTTAGCCTGCCTTTTCTCACATTCCCTGGATTCCCACCCTAAGCTCCTTTCTTGTGGAATTGGAAAAAGGGTTAGGACTGGAGATACCACTTAATATTACAAAGTGAATTTACTCACATTATGGGCAGGTTTCATAGTCAGTCTTAATACGCCTCAAATGTGGTGCTACACTAAATACGAGAAGACACCTACCTAGAGTAGAATAAAATGTGCCAACTTTATATGTGAAACTGGCCCATTCCATTCGAGTTTAAGAAGGTGTTGCCGTGTATTTAGAAAAGCACCGTACTTGAGGCATGAAACTGGCCCTCAATCCCTTCTTAATATAATTATGTAAAAATATTATTGTTGTATTGTTGACTATAAGTTTGATTGTAACGTGGTCAATGCTACTATATAGCCAATTTATTGAACTAAAAAATAGGTATTTTTCCCCCTATTTTTGCTGACCAACAAATTTTCATAATCTTTCTAGCCCAACCTACAGACATTTTTGGTTATATATATGTCCCAGTGTGGCAGAAGGTTTCGTTGCAAATGAAGAGTCAAATTCAGGTGTATAATAATTAAGATTGCCTGCATTTCAGACGAATATATTTATCTAGCTTAATACTGCCTAGCATATACTTAACCATAGAGGCCATTAATGGGGTAAACCAGGGGAATTGTGAATTTTCCTTTAATTTTGTACTTAGGAGAATCATTATAAATAGCTTCTAGGTGTATCTAATTTTAAACAGTGTACATTCCGAACATGTAGTCAGATGCGATGCTAAAAAAATTCTTTTATTTTTTTAATATTCAATCAAGGACCTCTCCAAATATCTTGAAGAGGTACTTATTAACAACAAGAATATATACTTTTGTATTCAAGAGATAGAGATACTTGTTGCAATACTAACATTTGGTGGCATGTTTAACACACTTTTTACAACAACAAAAATTGTTCAAAGTCTCACAACCACAAGAAAAAAGATTTTTTAAAATGGGAAAATTCTTTTTTTACTGGGAAAACCATGAACTATGCTGGAATTTTATTCTAAAGTTTGAGTGGCCACTCTGGTAATTATATATAACAGTTTGAGGAGAGAGAATGAATGTTAGGATCTGTTCCAGCATTCACATGGATAGAAATAGAAAAATCATTCAACAATACATTCAAAGTGCAAGTGATCAAACCTCAGACACTTGGATCAGACTAATATATTTAGTTGTTTCCTTAAGGTTCACTTTAACTGCATAGTATTGTGCTATAAATCCATTCTTTAATTGAGAAACTAATTAAATGTAAAGAATTCAAGTTCACACTACAGTCCAAATTTCAGAGGAGGATCTGACATAAAAGCTACGAGATCTATTTTAACTTATTCATATGCCAAGTCTTGTGATCTGTTGTTATTACTTATGATATATAATATCAATTTTGGCTGCAAATAAATGTGTTTGTATCATCTATAAGGCCCCATCTTATTAATATTGGAGTGTACCCCAATGCTAATCAACAATTTATCTAGAGATGTGTTCTTCAATTCTTTGAGGATTTTCAAGATTTTATATTTAAAACAATGCTAAAACTTGGTATTCAATATCATTTCAAGTTCAAAATCAGATTTATTTTTAACAAGTGCTGTTTATAAGTTGCTTATAACAATATAACTTTGTAATTAACTCAACAACTAGACCTCAAACATTACTTTACACTTAAATGAATGTGAAAGACATATTTAATCTTTTACTGAATTCTATTTAATATAGCAACCTAAAATATTATTTAAATAAAATTAGGATCGAAGCAAAAAAATAATATATGTAAAGGTCATTAGGGATATGTATGCAATAGTTAACCTTTTATGCTTAACATTTTCTCAGTTAACCTTTTATGCTTAACTTTTTCTCTGTTAACCTTTTATGCTTAACATTTTCTCTAAGATTTGAATTCAAGGTTCATATATAAATCATATCAGATTCAAGATCTAAATTTAAATAAGTAGATTCAACCCATCATACATAATTATTATTGGAATTGACCTTGAGAATTAATAGGCCACAGTATATGTTCTTTTTTTATAAAAGGTTACCACAAATAGGCTAACACACCTCAGTGACTTCAAAAGATGGATTTAAATCCTGTATTGATGCATTGAGAATGAGTTATCACAATTTTATTTATATCAATTATTAATCCACCTACTAGAGCTATCAAAGAAAAATATTGTGTTTCCCATCATCTCAAAAGTTATAAAAGAAATAAATAAAATGGGAATGTAAAGAATAAATGAATGCATTAGAGTCCTCCGTAGAAATAAAAGAAGCTAAAATAGCTAAATAATTTAAAATATAGTCAAGATTTCACAGAAAGAGATTTATTCAACAGAGAGAAAATTTATGAGATATAATTTTATGAATTCATACATCAGGTCATGTTATCAGCAAGTTTCATTTTTGATAACTATTATTCATACCTATAAAATAACATTAATAGTATAGTAAAATGTTTTCATTGTAAGCCACAAAAAAAAATATTTCTAAATGATATTCCTTTGAAACTATTTTGTAATATATTTTACCTGGTAAAGTTGATACCCACTCGCTGAGTGCAGGTTCCCCTATCTGACCATCACTAGCCATCCCTGTGATTCTAATCTGATAGCGGGTCTCAGGGGTCAGATCCACCAGCGTGACTGTGGTGAAACGTGTCTAAAAACAAATAGATGGCAAACACAAGTCACACAAGTGGTTTATCCAACTACATATTTAAGCTATAGTTAATAATTTCTTAGCCCAGAGGATGGCAAACCAAAAGGTTGCAAAATATCCTCTGCTCATTTTCTCAATCACACCTAGCCCCTGCCTCCCCGATCCAATTTTATTGTGGTTAGATGTGCTATTTAAGTGTGTGATTGCTCTTAGTCAATTATAAGTGTGCAGTGTTGGAACATACACATTACGTGTATGCGGCAGCTTAAATATATGTATATATCATCAACATCATCAGCTGTTTTCAGTTTGTGGCCAGTTCAGTTTAGTAAAATGCTCTAGCTTCCTCTATCCTTCCACCATTCTTCCTCCTTTATTCACATCCATTTCTCTCCTCACTTGAACACTTTCTGTTATCTGCTCCTCTGACCTTTTTCTTGGCCTCCCTATTGGTCTTTTCGCTACATACTTCGTTTCCAACATTATTTTTGGCATCCTCTCTTTTTCCATCCTCATTAAAGACTATACCACTCAGCCTTACTTCCTCTATTATCTCATGTACTCCCTCTACCCTCACTCTTGTCTAGATAACTACATTCCTAGTCTTGATTTTCCTCGTGACAGCTACATGCTCCTCACAAACTTCATTCATGCGTGTGTGCATATGTGTGTGTGTATACTCTTTTAGCAAATATTGGAGTTGATAATTATATTTCTACCAGCTTCAGTGGCCGAATGAATGGCTTAAGATGGGCCTCTCATGTTGGACTGGCCTGCTGATAATGGGGAGATCAGAGTTCAAATCCCAGTCGGGTATACTGAGAGTAGTTTTTCCTAAATGGTTCCCACTCTCCTTCTATACAAATGTAGGTAGATTACCTCTAAAATGCTTCCTTCTTCATCGCTACCCCATTATCTTATATTTGTATAACCTGAACAGGTAGTAAGATGCAATAATAAAAATAAATATATATATTTCTGGTAATACTTTCAAACCCATCTGCTTTCCACAGATCCAGGGTAGGTAGGCCTACTAGTGAATGCTTACCTCACAAATCAAGTTATCCAAAACCGGGTATAGTTAGTTACTGACTACTGGTATGAGAAAGCACAACATCAAGAACAGGCTACTCACAGTTTGAATTGGTTGCCAACTGTCCGAGGTATCGCTGTATTCTAGCACATACACTAGCCCCGGGAATGGAGGATCCCAGCGGACACTCAGCAGGTTAGGCTCGTGGCACAGGAGGTAAGGCGATGTAACATTTCCTGGCCGCTTGCTCCAACCACTGGCATCTTTCAGAGGGATACAGGGGAAAAAATATGACATTAAATGGGTCTAATTCACATTATGTTTCAAATTAGTGTTTCAGACAGTTAAAGTGACATGAAAGTAATTGTAAGTCAAAGTCTTCATTTACATTTGAGCTCTTTTCATCATTTAAAAATACTCAAGGGTAAATTAATTAAAGAATTGTCCATTAAGTATTTATAATTTAATTTTGTATATGAGGTAGCAAGTATTTTTTTTTAAGTGTACCATTTCCATACATTACAAATTAGTTACATTTTCCCCAATTGTGAGTTACTTCAATTGATTTTTAGTAAAACACACGCAAAAATTAAATCCATAGGATATGGTGACTTCCATGCCACCTATAAGAGCCCTTCTCATAGCTGATTATCCAGGACATAATTAAACATATAATTATGCTCAAACCAGACATTTTTATTATTAAAATAGTTCACCCTCCACCCCCTCCCCATTTGAATTTTTTTTTTTGTATGGTTAGTTAATAGGGGTGTGAAAAGCTTCTAAAACTTGAATTTCTCATCATATTTTTGTCAGTTTTTACTTCAATTAGGAAATAAATCTGCTTCGAAAGTTACAAAGCTTTGTGAATAAAAATATTGGGAGCTGAAATACACATTTAGATTCAATTTTAAACTTTTATTCGGTTATTTACATCAAAATTCATGTTCACATCAGGTGTTTTGTAATTGGAGCCAGAAGCAATTTTGGGTGTAGTCAGAGTCGATAAAAATGTATCAAATCCAATTTTAAAATAAAAACTTATAATATTATAACACAACATATTGTAACTATATAATTTTAATTCTATACTTTTTTTATTCTTTAGGACCAATATTTGTAGTGTGTATTGAGAGATTTATTCAAATATAAATTTACAGTGCCAAAACAACTTCTCATGAACTCATCTGTATTTGAGCATTTTACTGCAGAAAATTTGTTATCACTAATTGAAATACTTAAGCAATGTCTGAAGGAGTCTGAGTCAAAGGCTTGGTGTACCGACTCCACAGCCCTGGTTAACTTGACATATGTTGAATAATTCAATTAAAATTTTGAAATACTAATTCTTAGAATGGATGTTAGTAATGTTTTCACCATAACATTTTGTAAATTATATTTAAGACCTAAAGTATTGTATTATATATATGCAAAACATTCTACCCAGATACACAAAATCATATATATATATATATAATTTTGTGTATCTGGGCCGAATGTTTTGTAAATGTGGAAGGATGGACTGTAAAATCGACAAACGGGTGGCTACATCTCTGAGAGTAATTGAATGTATGTGTACTATTACAAAGAATTGAAGTAGTATCGAAAGAGGCAAAGAGGGTATTATATAAAACTGTATTAAAGCCAACATCATTCTATGGATTTGAAGCGTAGGTTTGTCAGGAGAAACACAAGAGCAAGGTGAATGCGGTTGGAATGAGATATCTAAGAAATGTACGTGGAAAAACTTGTATGGACAAAGTCAGTAATGAATGGGTGCTGAAAGAGTGTGGTTTGAAAGTAAATCCAAAGATGACTGTGAAAGAAGTGTCTTAAATGGGTTTGGGCATTTTGAGAGGTTGATTGTAGTTTGAACGACAAAGTAAATATATAAAGGTAGAGTGTGTGGATAGAAAGGAAGGGGTAAGCCATGTAATATCTGCCTAAATCTTGTAGAAAAATGTGTTAAAAAGAGAAACAATAAGAGTTTTAAGAATAAAATAGCATGTCTTGGTGTAGGGATATTGTTGAAGCGAAGTGAGTATGCAGGGTTAACGAAGTGTGGAGAAAGTTAATGAGGTTGGATTAAGTATGAAGTTGTTTTTTGAGCTATATACACAGTTTCTTGCCTACCCCATAAGGGAATGACGTGTTTAGGTATTTATGTAAGTAATTTTTATAGTTATGCATTTTTTTTTCTAGGATAAAATATTTTTTTCGAATATTCAATTCAGCTTCAGGAATATTTCATATAATTCGATTAGACTTTACTTCAATTTGAAAAGATGAACTTCGCACATCCATACTATCTAAGTCATGCCTTTTCCATGCGGCGAGACAAGCCTATTCCAAACATTTCTGTGTACTTGGTCAAATTTCCCCATTTTATCTCAATTAACAAACATTTTTAATTAATATTTAAAGTACAAGATCACAATGTAATAGTTTTTAAGAGTTTCATGTTCATTAAAGTTAGTGTGTGGTGCATGGAATTTTACTGTACCTATTGTTTTATTTTGAGACTCCGATGCACTTTAAGCTATTGAGCTTATAATAAAGTGAAGAAAATTAGTGACGCTATTGGTAATTAGCCTACTTAAACAAATGTTACACATACTTGAACCCTGGTCGGATCTACTGAGGGTGGTTTTTCCTAAATGGTTTACTTCTCTCCTTCCTCGCAAATGTGGCTAGATTGATTATCTCTAAAATGGTTCCTTCCTGATCCCTACTTTATTAAAGTAATTATAATATATGTGTATAACCTGACAGGTTAAAAATAGAATTAAAGATTTATGGGTATATCTGTCACCCGAGAATGCAAGTGTTCTATCTCCAAAATGGTTAAATTTGAGATATTTGGTGTATACGTTTATTTAGAATGCATATGATCCACCTGTGGTGAAATTGAGACTATTAAATAATTACTTAAGAAGATACAAGCTCGAGTTGTCTTCTAGTAACATTGGTTTTTATACACAAGGTCAAACTTCAATGCTCTTTTACACAAAAGTGAAAAATTGGACATAGAACACTTGCATTCTCGGGTGACGATATGTATGTCTTAGAATTTATGTTTGTAGTCACCTCCGCTTAAAATTCAGCTGAAGAACAGGTCTTCTCCAAGTTAAAAGCTTACCTGTTTGATTGAATTCTTGTGCCACACACAAACAACTGTTTGAACAAATTTCAGATCCATTCTGAAAAAAGATAAAATATATTACCCATTGGGCAAAGGCGTAAGAACACAGCCAACACTAGCTTGTAATATCAACAATGAGTGAATGAGTTCTTACTATGGACAAATTTAACTCTAACTGAATCAATAGTATAATACTCACACAATAGTGGGTGCAGTTTTTCTCTTGTTTCGCGATAGCAATTCCCATGAGACACTAGAAATAAATGTATGGATATCAAGATTAAAATAAATGTATTGGATAAATTTTAAACATTTGCATTTGTTTCAATAAATTTTGGAGTAAGTGTAAAATTGAATTAAAACTATAAGAATTATAACCAGCAGGATTAGAGATTTGTGGCCGACTGGTCCAGGAGATCAAAATTCAATCCCCGCGCCATGATGCACAGGGTGGTTTTTTAATCTTCTCTCAAGTTTATTGTTTTATTATTCCTTTTAGAGTACACCTTTTAAAGTCAAGCTGCCAATAATCTAAAATATAGCAATTCATTAATAAATAGCATTATTATTTAATTTTGATGAAGTTAAGCTTTTTATACGATACTTGAAATAGATGCTCACATAATCTCTTAGTACCTTTTTAATATAATGTCCTTGTTTGGTAATGTAGTAAAGAAATGATAGTTGTTTATCTAGTCTGATCCAAATAAAACAAAATAATTTATTTTTCAAATACTTTTTTATATTTAGCATTTAAAAAACTTTTTTTACTAAAATTATTACATTACTTCTTAAACTTTGTAACTTTTTATTTTTATGTGTGTGCCTTACTGACATTATATATGAACTACAAAACATGATTATTACAAATTTTCAGTATTTTGGACACTCTTGGTTCAGCTAAGAATGGTCACAGGAGCATAAATGGTACCAATCATGCGTCTTTTATGTTTTTTTTGTTTTTTTTTTACAATATTTGTCAAGTTATTTATTAATCTCCATAAAAATATAATAATTTTACAAATAGGATGTTTTAGTTTGGTTGCTATATCAAATGAAATAAAACTAAACTTGTTTGGTCTAGCACGTTTTTCTTGTGCTGTATTATATTGATGGTGACAGGAAGACCAAGGTTTGAATCCGAGTCGGGTGTACAAAAGGTGTTTATCCCTAAATGTAGGTACATTTCCTCTAAAATTCTTCCTTTGTCATCCCTATTCAATTATTGTAATTAATGTATGCATACCCGAACTTGTATTATGACGCAGTGAAAAATAACATTTTGACACCATAAGAAGAAAAGTAATCATATTTTGTTTATATCAAATAAAGTGACTTATGTTCATAACAATTTTTGGTGATGAAATTAAATTAATTCAAAAGTATGTAGTCAAGCCATAAGGATGAAACTTACTTCCTGGCAATTGTCTTCAACACAATGATCATCTTCAAATGTCCTTCTTTCCCCTGACATGTCTTCCTGAAATATAAATAAATTTCATGCATATCTGCTCTAACCATGAGGGTGTAACTTACTTCCTGGCAGTTGTCATCAACACAATGATCATCTTCAAATGTCCTTCTCTCCTCTGACAATGTCTTCCTGAATGATAACTAGCTTACATGCATTTCTAGCCAAGTCCTAAAATTGCTTACTTACCTCCCTGCATGTGTCATCAACACAAGGAAAATCTTCAGATGGCCATCTCTCCTGTGACCCATCCTGAAAGATAATAAACAATGCAATATAATTATTTATTGGTTTATATTTTGATAATAAATGAAAATGTGAAAAATTAAGTTAAGATGGTTCAAGCTTGTTGCATTATAAAAAAGAAAAGTTCCACCTCATACAGTCAAGGAGAGTAGGTTTTAATTTAAGATAGTAGATTGTTAAATATATTAATACAAAACTTGTAATAAATATAATAAATAAATTTATGACATATTGTTGGTGAAAAGAGAATATACATTAAAACTGTGTATGAAATTATCAGGAAACCAGATTGGGCACATCCTTAGGAGGAACTGTCTTATGCATGATGCCATAGAAGGAAAGGTTGAGTAAAGAGAAGTGTAGGAAGAAGGAGGGTTCAAATATTAGATGACTTGAAGGAAAGAAGCAAATTCTAGGAGCTGAAGGAGGAGGTGGGGGACAGGGTGCATTGGAGGTATAACTTTCACTGACAAAAGGAATGGGCCTGTCATAGGACAGAACAATTAATAATATTAATAATAACAATAACAATAATAAGAATAAAAAGAATAATTTAATCAAATTGTTACATAAATCTTTCTTTAAAACTATTACAAACTTACTTTAAGTGAAATAATTTAGACTGAATGAAATTAAGTTAAAATAAAGGATTTGAAAATTAAATGTTACAAAGTGTTCCATTCTTTTCAGTAAATTTTGATTCCTTGCTCCTTATTGGTATGGTAGATAAAATATCTATGGGCTAAAACTTGACTAGTTAGTAATCACGCAATAATCAGGAATTTTAGTGTCATATCTTTGGTCTACTGGTTAAAGTTTCTTGATACAGATCCAGAGGTCCAGGGTTTAATCCCTGGCACTTCCAGCTTTTTTTCTGTGAAGCAATGGGTCTGTAATGAGGTCAACTCATTCTCGTGTGGCAAATGTGAAGCTGCTTTAATAAAGAAGTAGCGGCTCCAGTCTAGAAAACTGAAATTAACGGCTGGAGGGTTCATTGTACTAACCATATGACACCCTCGCTTTGCAAAAGTTGGTACTACCTTTGCCAATATGCTGTGGCCACTCAGTCGATATAGCTCGCTTCCGAGCTGACACCATGGATTTTTTAAGCAAATTATTTTACATTGTGGTATGGATAGCTGCACTGATAGTACACTGATAGCAATGTAATATTAGTTAACCATGACCCCCTTTTGGTTTCATGCAATAGCATATTTTATGTATGAATAGGCCTAGAAGCAAGTATATCTAATAGATTTTAGATATGACAGTCCAATTTTTATAGGACAAACTTTATCTGACAGATAGAAAAGTTAACAAATCTACTTTGATGTAGCTGTACACCAATTCATGTGATCTGTATTTGTCATTTATGAACGATTTGACCCATGCTCAACTGTACTATGTTTTTAACATTTAGAGAGAGGTGCGTACAAGTAAGCCGGTTTTGGTTTACTAATGCATAAACATGTGGCAAACATATATGCTTCATATGAAGAATATTGTAATTTTAAAATAATTATTAAAGTATGTTAAAGTGTCTGCAGCACATTATTTTACTTTGCAAAAATCAATTCACTAGCAAATGAACTGAACTTAAATTTCAAATTTAAATTTGGCTAGGTAATATTATTAAAGATAATGTATTTTTATAGATAATAAACGTAGGAAAATGTAAGCCCTGGCAAACAGATTTTATGTGAATTAAAATTTAATGAAAAGAAACAGAAAATTAAAATAAATAATTTTTTTTAAATATTTAAATAAATTAAGTTATAAGTTTTGCTATTGATTTTCACAATTACAATAATAACAAAATAGATTAACTAATTTTCTTAAATTGGTAATTATTTTTATAAAATTAAGTTTCAAAATTGAATTTTTTTTAATAAAATTTAATTAAAATAGTTTTCTTAATGGCATTTCAGACTACTTTTAAGATTATGGGTAATCTAAGATTTAAGCCTGAAAAAATGTGAAAATCGCCTAGAAAACCTATAATTCTAAGGGATTACCGCCTCCCAAGATTGAGTAGTCATCATGAGAAATATAAAAAGGTAATGTTATGTCTCAAAGGGTATAAACATCAGTTAATAAGATTTCTATTTCAAAACCTAGTCAACTGGGCTAATGAGATTTATCTTAAGATGAGATCACTTGCTCTGTCTGTCACCTTATGCTCTTGCCACTGTCCTCATCTCCGTATAATCACAGGAAAGATATATAACACAAACAAGCTCATTTGCATTCAACAATGATAACACTTTACATTATTATTAGTGGTATTTTATATAATATATATTGATCAGTCAATCAAATGTAATAGTTGCAGATCACACAACTTAATGTATGAATATATGAAAGTAGTTTAAGTGTCAAGCATGTGTGAATGCCAGATACTGTCCTTTCTACCGTATTCCTGCTATAGTTGACCCCACCTCTGTGTCAGGGATTAATACTTTTGTTCACTATGCAATGAGGGGACAACTCAAAATATATTGTTCTGTGTCTAAAATTAAAATGTTAAACCATCACAGAAAATGAACAATTTTGTTCTGACAGAATAACATTTGGTCAGATCCCAATAACCTGGACTGTAATAGTTGCTGTTAATATAGTGATAAGTTAGTGAATAGTTTCACATAACAAATACAAAAACAACTCTTTTTATCCTATTTTGACAAAATACAAAAATGACCCCTCTCAATTAATTAATATTTAGCACCGCGTCTTACTACCCGTTCGGGTTATACGCTTTTAGTACTAATTACTCTAATGGATTAGGAATTGGGAAGGTTGAATTAGAGGAAGTGAACCCGCATTTGCGTGGAGAGAGTGGAAAACCATTTAGGAAAAACCATCGCCAGTTCACCCGACCGAGATTCGAACCTCGATCTCCCCGTCCTCAGCAGTCGAGCTCAACACGACAAGCGCGTTAGCCAACTACGCCACCGAGGCGGGTCCTCTCAATTAAATCCTTAGTTATTTCATTTGTGGTATAACCAAGCATTATCAACTACTCTAATCTAGGAAGATAGAAAGAGTTGAGGAGGATTGAGGGTGATTGAGGGTGGTTACAAAACTTTCATTATAAAATTCCCTGACTTTTTCCATGTTTTCCAGAGAGGACATTAAAATATAATCCAGATCTAACCTTTTTACCATGTTTCTTTGAAAATTTTTAAGGTACTTAACATCAACGTTCTTATAAGTTCTTGTTCTTTTTATAGTATTTAATGTTTTAAGTATTATTTGTAGAATTGTGTAAATGTGGTATAAAGCATTCCCGTATAAAATGCTCATGCTAAAATACCTAACATATATAGGCAGTGCATTTTGCTAGCATCAAGAAACAAAATCTTTCACTCACTTTTAGATGTTTAGATGCAGAATTAGTCAAGTATTTAAATTCCCTGACATTTCCCTGTTTCCACTAACATCAAAGAATTCACTGATTTTTGGGGGTGTTCAAGTATTACATAAGCACATTTTTGCCCATTTTTAACCCCTACCCCCACCTTGTAAGCAAAAATAAGCTAATACCTGCCCCCCTCCTCTTGCTTACATAAAATGTGTCGGCGTTTTTTCATTTGTTCACAGGAACAACCATTATTTTTCTCATGCCATTTTTGCCTATAGCTTTTACAGGCTGTAAAACGTAATGATGAAAAAATTAAAAATTAATGTATAGGTGTAAATTAATACTGTGAAATAATTAACAAATAACACTGGTATGCAATGAATTTAAATTTATTGAACAGGTAAAATTAAAACAAGCTATAACATTATAAAATTTTAATATACTTTTAATAGAAGTTATAAAAAAAATGTTACTAGTGAATACATGAAATTTTTTAAATAAAAAAATACTCTATGGTCTAAACTCCGTTTAATCCATTGACCATGGTCCTTGAATCCATGTCTCAACACTTTGAATTATTATGTTTCTATTTAGGGGTTACACAAATAAGCAAAGCTTGTACCCCCTTCCCCCAAAGGTGCTTATGTAATACTTCAACGCCCCCTTACCAGGTTTTTTCTATTTTTCCTTCTTGTATCCACCCTGGAATTGTTATAAGAAAATGTCAACCTTTTTTTGGAGATAAGATGGAAAGAACAACTGAAAATCACTAACCGGTCCTTTCTCTTTAATTCAAATGATAAAAATCTTACACGTTGATGCGTGCTCCAGTTTAATAATTACAACTTTTCTTGCATATATTATAGAAGAAATATCAAATATGCCCTATCCATGCAAGCTTTAAATTTAAAAATCAGGTTTACACCTAGGCTATTTTTCTGGGTTGAAGGGGGATCTGCCCAACACAAAATAGTACTAAGGCATTTAATCAAATCTCAATATACGTCGACGCCGCTAAGAGTTTTGGATTATTTAAACACTTTTTTTGTATGGAAAGTAATAACTACCGTGCATATATTATTTATAGTATCTTAGATAACAAACTTTGGTTCAAAAATAGTGTTGTGGAGCATCCTTAACATTTTTTATCATTGTATAACAAACAACTTAATTATTGTATTTATTGGAATTCACTTATGTTATACTAACTAATAATTAAAGCTCGAGCACAGTGGTTATCAAACTTTTTTTTAGATTGTACTCCTCAGACATGAACAAAATTTTTCCAAATCAAATTTTTTAATTGCAATCCTGGAGCTGATATATTATGAATCCCAAAGTTTTTCAATAAGAGGGGTGTGGCTGCATGGCTTTGCACAACTTTTCGATGTCTGGTTGTCCAGTTGAAACTTTCAAGCATCTCCAAATTTAGCCTATTGCAGTACTTATTTTTTAGGTACTCCATGGACACAGAGAATTTGTCTGTGTCCACGGATGAAAAACCACTCTCTCAGCGATATGTTGTCGAGAAAGGCATCATAAACTGCTAATATAGGAGTTGGAGAGTTGAAAATTCTCAGAAATCGGTCTCCAGCAGAAAGCAAATAGGGGAAAAAGAGGGGTGGAAATATTATTATTAGCACCGCGTCTTACTATCCGATCGGGTTATACGCACTTACGCTAAAGTGAAATGGTAGGGTGATTGTGAGATGAAATGACGGGGAATCCGAACCACGGTGGAGGCCTGGCATTCCTCACATTCACAAAATGTCTTGTCAGAGGTGAAGGAAGGGTTTGGTAATCAGATAAATCTTTGCCGGGACTGACTGAGGAAGGGGGTGGAAATAACCATTAGGGTTTTCCCCAAGTCTCTTGTTACTTTGCCAATTTCCCCTTGAGAGCTGCTTGCCTATACTCATGAAAAGTAAACGCTTACACCTGGGGGTACCAATATTGGGAACCACTACATGTGTATGTGTGTGTCTATATTATTATTATTATTATTATTATTATTATTATTATTATTATTATTATTATTATTATTAGCACCGCGTCTTACTACCCGTTCGGGTTATACGCACTTGCGCTAATGTGTAATGGTAGGGTGATTGTGAGATGAAAAGGAGGACCTACAGTTTAACGTGGAATCCGAACCACGGTGGAGGCCTGGCATTCCCCACATTCCCAAGATATCCTGTCAGAGATGAAGGAAGGGTTTGGTAATCAGATAAATCTGTGCCGGGACCGAGGATTGAACCCCGGCCGCCAGCAGAGAAGTCTGACACCTTACCCCTAGACCGCCAGGTTGATTGTGTGTGTATATATATATATAATATAATATCAAAGAGTGTATATATATATGTATATATATACTCTCTTTGATATTAAAAGTGCGACTTTTCACACAGAAAATTCAAGATCAGGTTGCTTGCTTGTACGATGTAAGGGGGGGAAAAAATGAATTTAGAAGTCTCTTTGGAAATGTTGAAAACCTTGTCCGCATTTTGCTAGTGACTTCATCATCAAGCTATGAAGGAAGCAGAGAGGAGCTTCAGTGCTCTGTACATGTGGTCAACAATGACGCAGACACACGCTTTGTCCACCATAACATACTCGATACTGTTGACTTGGACAAACTGGCTAAGATTTTCATATCAAATAGGAGAGGAGGGCGTTTTTGGATCAGTTTGTGATTAAATGGAAGCTAGATACTTATTATGTTATTGTTTCTAAATCATGGTTGGGTAGAGCAAGATTCAATTCCATAAACTAGGCCTACATATTAAATGTAATTAAAGAATATGTGAAAAAATGCACTTTAACTGAATAAATACATGAGTTTGCAAGGAACGTACTTTATAAAAACAGATCAAAGGTTGTTACAATAAGTTAATAAAACCAATTTATATATTAATTTAATTCTTCAATTGTCCTGAATCTTGGACTATTCTAACCCTCCCAATTATAACAATTTTTCTCTGTAACAATTCTTTAATAATTTGCATTCTTAGGGAGTGGTTGCATTTATGACATAGGATATGTATCCTTAATATCTTCTAGTAATCCTTGTAATCATATTATATCTAATACTTTTTCTTTAAAAACATTTTTTCTTTTCAATCTTCTATAATAAGCTGTCTTTTAATTCACTTCCAAGGTTGTATTAACTTATTGTAACAACCTTTGATCTGTTTTTATAAATTACGTTCCTTGCAAACTTTCAATTTACATTTCTCCTTACTAAAGTTAAAATAAATATAAATACATGGCTTACACGCGCCTTTTAAAGAGTTCAATGAGATGCTTTAACCCCTGATTGTAATACAGATTACATAAATGCTGTTGATTGCCTCAACTTCAAGTATCTAAAGGAGGGTAAATTGGCAGGGTAGTGGAAAGGGGAGTTCTTAATAGAATATATAATACATTGTTTTGTAGTGAGAAGAACAAGAGAGTTGGAAAGGTAAAGGAAGATATAGCTTTGCCCCCCCCCCCCTCCCCCTTCTAATATTCAGAAGGTTATGGATGACGCCAGTGCATGAAGGTAGAATGGGAAACTATTTTAGCAAGAAAAACACCCTCAGCTACACCTGACTGGGGTTCAAACCCCGTCACCGGTATCCCAGTAGTCTATAGTGACAAAGTCACGCCTGAGATCGTGCGACCACCAAATTAAATAACACTTATTGTTGAAATACTTGCTACCTTTGACTATCGGACAGCTCCAGCGTTTCTTATAACCGTTTATAACCAGTAACAAAAGAGCACATTAAAAGGGAATGATTTTATTCTGTTCTACAAACCAATATTCATAGGAAAGGCCTTTTAGAAAATACAAACACATTTTTTGCAGTCAACGTTGATAAAAATTTAGTATATTATTGGTGTTCATTTATAGGTGGTATTGATATAATACATTAGAAGTGACAGTTGCAGATCACATTACTTTACGTATGAATACGCAAAAATATGTCTTTCTAACTTTTAACTTTTAAATCTGTCAAGAAAATGGGACTGTATTTTTGCGTATAATATACCAAAATATAAAATCTTTGCTGATAAGGTTGAACATAATTTCCAACTGAAAGTCTAGACGTGTGTGTGTGTGTGTGTTGAGAGAGAGAGAGAGAGAGATAAAACAGGGATAAAAATAAAAATACATCTAAACAAGGTTTGTAGTAAAGCATCGGTTGGTTCGGATATCTTTTTTATCTCCAGACGTCGGGGAAAGTGATCCAAGTAATGAGAGAATCTAAAAATAATCAGCATGGTACAAAGACCCCGTCCGTGGTCGAGAGGGTTTGTGTCCATCTTTTATTTTTATTATGGTTATTATTTAATGTGGACATTATGAACCAAATGATTATATGGCTGCCCCACGTCTTTTGTGCCCGTCCGGGCTTATTTTCTGCTAAGAGGGTAGGATGAGAAAGGTATCATTTGGAGGATATGTTCGGGAAGTGAGAGTGGGAAACCATTTTAAAAAAAAACTTGGTGCACCCTATCAAGATTCGAACCTTATCCTCTCGGTCACTAGCAAACCAGGTAGGGTGAAAGTGGCGCTTTTGTCCATCTGTCCACTGGTGAGAATTACGACATCTTATATTTTTTAAAAAACTATATCTTTAGCACCGCGTCTTACTAACCGTTCGGGTTATACACTAGAGTATGTATTGTCGTAACCCGTAATTTCAACCAAAGGGAATTAAGAAAACATAAGTACAGTAGCCCCATGGCTTCTTTGGTGCTGACTGACAACTTCACAGTTGACTTCTGACAGTCAACATTTAGATGTATACCTAAATTTTGACTGTCAGAAGTGATAGCTGCCAAACACGTGATTTTGCAGATCAAATGGCTCGGAGTAGGGATACATAATTTGGTCTGGTAACTTTTCAAAGCTGTCAGTCAGCACCAAAGAAGCCATGGGGATACTGTATTAATATATATACACACACCGCACTGTTTCTATTTACGTAACTATAAATGGCACTGTTCTTATTGGTAGATAAATAGTTTTGGTTGTAGCAAGGCCTACGATTTGCTTTTGGGTAACTTCACTGAGAGCTTGAGGGATTTGGGTTCATTGTACTGTAGGGTCTTGTTAGATTCGTCTTTGTAAAGAGGATCTTTTTTGTCATAAAAAGATAACTATTGCCCGACAGACTCAATCAAATTTCATTTTTGAAAAAGTGTAAGCTTCCACAAAACTATCACGAAAAAATTATCTAGGCAAAGGGCATACATATACCCGCACGAACTATGACTACAAAATCAAAGTAATATTCATTCATGTTTGCAAATAATTTAAAACTTTGAATGTTTATAATTTGTTTTTATAGTAAATTTAAAAAAATGCAATATATATTTATGTTTAATTAGGACACGAACTATTTCCTAGATGACATAAATATTCATTTTAACTGATTTTAGCAGTTCAACCATCTTAGTTTCTGATTGGTTGAACGTAAGGTGTCGCAACGACATTGTCGGAAGAAACCAACAATGTTCATTCCTTCCGACACGCGACACGCCCTTCCGACTTAATACGACTCTGATGATATTGTAGAAAGCCGATATATTACGACTCACACCCCGACAAGCTAATACGACAGGTTGTAAACGAGCCATAGGCCTGACTAAGATAAAACTTATCTCCATAATACCTGCAGTTCCCTCAGAAATGTTATCGGGTGTAGGCTATTATTAAACTATTTAAACTTATTATATAAATAAATAAACAAAACTGCTCAACCATTATTTGTAACCGGCCCGGGTATCGGAAGACGTCAGCTATATTGTGGTCCTGTCCATCTGACAATATAGCGACAAAGTGTTAGGTTGACACGATATTTCACTTGAAACAACTTTACCAGAGGCAACAGCCCGCGTCGACAACACTGATTGGACCAGCTGATAAGATAATACACCCTCCAGGCTTCACGCACTAAATCCTCAACAACAGAGGACCTTGTTAACTGGGCCGACACTACTACGAACCACCCCCAAAACCAAAATTAACCTCAGACCTATATCCACTCTTAAGAATGTCCAAGGGCGGTATTACATTGTCAAATTTATTTGATAAAACAAATCTTTTTCGATGATCAAAGAAAAATATTTCTTTGGTCAAAGATGTTCTATTACACTACATCAAATTTCTTTCAAAGTTTCTATGATAAATATTATTGCAAAAATGGATTCCTGTGGTTTAATTTCATGTCAATTGACTGTGTGCGTGATTGTGATGGTTTCATTGCTGCTTTTAAAACAAAAAGAAAACCCGCGAAGCTACTGTGGGTTCGACCACGGGTTAGTGGACGCGAGATTTATTTCTATTTTGCCAATCTCTTATCGCGGTCCTTGTAGATTACACGATTAAGATCATACAAGAACGTATTCTGTGCATAATACCTAATTATATGTTTAACTACCTCTCACGTACGAGTTATTTTTTTCAGTCGCCATTTTCTTTGATCATATCTTAGAGCATGTTCTATAACCCAAATCTTTTATCAAAAATTTGTAAAATATTTTCTTTTATAAAGGATCTTTGACGAGTCGTTAAAGCCTCATCACATTTCTCTAAACAAATATCTTTTATCAAATAAATTTGACAATGTAATAACGCCTTAAGGGGGTGACAAGTTCTAGATATATTATTATCATCATCATAATTATAATAATCATAATAATAATGATTATTATTATTAATACTAGCACCGCGTCTTACTACCCGTTCGGGTTATACGCACTTACACTAATGTGTAATGGTAGGGTGATTGTGAGATGAAATGGAGGACCTACAGTTTAACGTGGAATCCGAACCACTGTGGAGGCCTGGCATTCCCCACTCTCACAAGTTGTGATTAATACACGTCTTGTCAGAGGTGAAGGAAGGGTTTGGCAATCAGATAAATATGTGCCGGGACCGAGGATTGAACCCCGGGCCCTCAGCACTTCTAGGTATAGGTCTGAGGTTAGTTTTGGTTTTGTGGGTGGTTGCTGAGTAGACTTGGTGATAAGAGGTGGATGTAGTCTTATGGTTGACTTTGATTCTAGGGGTGGATGCAGGCTTTGGGTTGACTTTGGTTAGTTATATAGGTATATTACCTATCAAAAGTTACAATAGAAACTGACATAGATTGAGGTATGTATATATGAAAGTAGTTTTAGTAACTTTAGTAACCGTCCTTCCTACCAAAATCCTACCATAGGCCTACCTACGTGTATATTAGATCTAAGTTTTTTCTTTCTTTCACCGTGTCCTACCTTTTTAGGTTATAAGAATATGGTAAGCCATTGAGGAAAAGACAGACCCGACTGGGATTCGAATCCCGTATCCACGTCATCAGTGGGCTAGTCTAACACGAGCGTTAAGCTTTAGACCATTAGGCCACTGAAGTGGGCTAAAAAAATAGAATTGAATCGAATTTTGGTCGGGTAAACTGGGGGTAGTTTTTACTAAATGGTTTTACACTCTCCCTCCACGCAAATTCGGGTTCACTTCCTCTAAATTCAACCTTCCCAAGTTATAATACACTAGCGTTATTAGTACTTAAGCGTATAATCCAAGTCGGTAGTAAGACTCGGTGCTAAATAAATAAATTAAAAATATTACGCTTGCTGCTCGCCATAGGCAACACATTTTTTTTATAAAACAAAGAAGGTTTTGTGGCTGGTTTTCTTAGATTTCAAAAATTATATTTTATGAACACACAACAACAAAAATGCTAGGCGAATCTTTCCAGGTAGTTAAGTTTTACTTCTCGCCATATACTTATGGCTTTACCTTTCCAAGAAGTAAATCTTAGAAAGCAGGAAGGGGGGAGGGGGTGGTTCTTGCCGGAATTATTTTACATTGGGAAATTTCTCAACTGTGGAGAGAGGAACAATACAAATTCTTTCTTGCTGTGTAGCATTCACATCGGAGATTAGTAGAGCATTCAAACCTGAACTTTGTCTTTGCTGGTATTCCTTGAAAACCCTATTTTTATTCCTTCCTAGTTATTCTTTTAGCACAGCGTCTTACAAACTGTTCGGTTACACTCTTATGTACTATCACAATACAAGTTCTTGGGATCAGAGAGGTTACATTTATAGGAAGTGTACTCACATTTGCGTGGAAAACCATCCTCAGTACACCCGACCGAGATTCGAACCCTGATCTCCACGTCATCGGCAGTCAAGTCTAGTGAGAGAGTAGACCACGCGGCCACCGAAATGTGTCCCATCCTAATTATTTCTCAATCCATCCCCTAGTGAATGCGGGCAGTGTCTTTAAATCCACCCTTCTCTCCTTGTTGCGTATAGGCTAGTTTAAAAATAAATATTCTCCACCATGGTTCGGATTCCACGTTAAACTGTAGGTCCTTCATTTCTATCTCACAATCACCCTACCATTACACATTAGCGTAAGTGCGTATAACCGAACGGGTAGTAAGACGCGGTGCTAATAATAATAATAAAAATAAATATTGTTATTACATTTAACACTACTCCTATTGCACAAACAAGAACGAGGAAGCTCAGCGAAAATGCACGCACAACAATCGCACATACATCACATATTATGTTCCCGGTCAGATTTGAACTTCGAACCTCGACCAGCGACTTAAGAAGAGGTTGAGAGTTTAGCCCTTCCGACCTAGATTTGTCTCCTAAAAGAAATATTAGTTCAAACGTATGTATATAATATTTTAAAAACAGTAGTTTTAAAATTCACATAAGCCCAAGCTTTTGCTTGCTTGTGTACAGTAGCCTACAATTTATATAGGGATGACCTTAGTTAGTAGTTAGAAAAGTTACATTTAAATTCATGTAATCATAAATGTTAAGTCATGTGACTTATAATATAATAACATAATAATATAATTAAGATAATATAATATATTATTAATGTTGACTGAAAAATTTATATTTGAGGTTATTTTTTTTTTCAAATTAAATTTTTTCATTATTAAAAACATTTTTTTTAAATATTAAAATAAAAAAAGTGTAATTAGCCACCCTTTGACAAATATCTCTCCGAAGAGTAAGTATACAGTTTTATTTATAATGTAAAACCATTCCCAGATAAATATTTTGGAACAAAATCTCTAAAACAATTTTTAAACAGTTACAAATGTTCAAAAATTGTTCATTCGCCCTTAAACGAATTTTTCTCCCGTCAAAAAACAAGTATACTGCATTATTGATTATTATATAATACAGTCCTTAGATATCCATTTTGAACTAAATAATTTCATTTATTTTAAATTTATTTGAGATACTTAACGTGCACGTTTTGAACCGGCTGATCACATTATCACACGACTTAAAAACTAACTTAAATCTAGACCAGACACAACATCCAGCCCTTCCCCCCTCTTAATTCGTAACTGTGAAAGGGGAAACTCACATTCCAATAATACATTTTTCGGGACAGATGCTAGGAATCGAACCAGGAACCCTCAACTCAGTAGACAGACACGTTATCGACTAAGTTAAGGTGGCGGACTCAAACAAGATCGCTAAACCATTTTTGAAAAACGAGTTAACAGCTAACTTATTTTAATTTTAGGGCTAGAATCAAAATCACGAGTTCGCCTTGAAACACGGCCATATACTACTACTACTACTACTACTACTTACTACTACTACTACTACTACTACTACCACCACCACCACCACCACCACCA
>CABFVX010001865.1:11278-73863 GCA_902151425.1 Timema shepardi | reverse complement strand
TAATCAGCTGTCTATAGCCCCGTGTTCGAGCACTAATTAAATCGGTATTAATATTATTAAAGAAAGAGAAATGTTGTTGGCTGTTATTTCACACACGGTTTATTTTAATTACACCAGTAAATTATTTGCACATATTTCAGTTAAATGTTTGTTATCACTGCACACTTGTGATATTGAAGTGACTTATATTATAATGTGTTGGACTGTGAGCAAGGTCCCGGAGATCGTCCTCCCCATCGTCGTCAATTGCTATTGTTATTCTGTCATACTGTCTATACTGTACTGCTCTGTACTGTGTTATACTAAATTGTTCTGAATATACTGTGTTACTGCTGCTACTGTGAATACTGCGCTACTACTGCCCAATAAACATACGCACTATGGTCTATATATGACATACCTCTTGCATTTTCTCCCTTGGTCAACAAAGTAAAAACTAACCAATAGACAGAGTCCTGGCGACACGTTTTATGATGGCTAGCTTCTTATTGGTATAAAGAAATGGCGTTTTCTACCAAATACTGTGAACCTCCTCCCTTTAACAGGAAGCAACGCAATAGATATTTTAACAAGAAAGAAGGTATAAAAAAATATATTTTAGGGTGAAGTCCCTTTCACCACATTCTGAGAAACGCGCGTTTGTTCATGGATGAATCTTATCTTACTTTAAAGAAAAATTACCTTCATCCATGACTTTTTACATAATTTAGATTAGTCCAAATCAATACATTACAAAGGGTAGTAAGACGCGGTGCTAATAGTAATAATACTGTAATATTGAACTATGTTGTGACGTCAAGTCAAAAACTCCGTTACCCATTATTATTCTATATAACTGTGTCGCTAGTTTAGGAAGACGCTCGCATACCACTGAGCATGGCTTTAATTGTCAAACTATTATTTTACAGTAATATGACCAATCGTCCTCCAAATAAGACTTAGGCCTATGGGATGTCCCGGACTGATTTTTGAACCCAGTTTGTTAGATAAAATTCATACAATTTGAAATTTAACCTATTTGAAACAAATAAGAAAAAAAAAAAATGCTATAATCATATCAATTGACATAAAGTTTAAATGTAAAATCTGGCAACAGTGTCCATCCCTTTGAGATCTTAACTTTTGGCTCTGTGTGTACGCTATTTCAGTACTTTCGTGTACCGTATGCTATCACTATATGTATATCTATCTATCTGCAGATAGTATGACCTGACGTCAGACGTATGAAGATGTGAAAGTAGGTCTTGTAACCTAACTGTCATATAAGGTTCTTACTATATTTATTTTATGTGTACTATATCCATTGGTAGCATGAAGCCAAAACAGATTCACTGGCGGCTATGATATCAATGGTAGGTAGCTCTTACTGGCAGGGGATAATTACACGACCATCACAGATTCTGCTTTAATATATGAGTAATTTTTAACGTATAGAATTACTGACCGGGAGAGACACGCCATCCAAGTTCGGTCGCCTGTATGTATACTGTTGGCGCATAGCGTTGTCCAAAGTACAATAAGGAGGTTGTCTACGCGTCGTTCCCGCGATGAGATGATAGTGAATATGGAGGTGTGTACTAGTGGGAGTCTTAAACTTAATTTAAGCCTAATTTACCAACTCCTGGTGACCATTGGAATAATTCCTCTTAAGGTGAGGTGCTAATGAGCGTGAGTTTAGGGCGGTATTTTTGAAGTTTTTATAGCATAAACATTTTTTGGTCAAAATAAATCAAATATGTCTTCTATAGAAATAAAAAATTTAGTTTTCTGCACATGCTAATCTCAACAAATCTGGCATATCTGTCATGAGCATAGCGGCATTTGGTGACAAACTTTTTAAATAAAGAAAAAAGTTGTCATTAAATTCATCCTTGACAGATACTCAAAACTGTTGAGATTAGCATGTGCATAAAACTAAACTCTTATGTTTCTATAGAAGAAATATTTGATTTATTTTATCCAAACATGTTTATGCTATAAAAACTTCAAAAATACTGCCCTAAGCTCACGCTCACTAGCACCCCACTTTAAGGGGAAAATACATAAGGTAGGCCTAGTAGCTGAGAATGGAACCCGAAACCTCTAGGTTCGTAGTCAGATGCACTGATCACTACACCAAGGGGCTAGATATAAAATACGAGGAAAGAATGACCCTTTCTTGCTAAATTAAAGGTCCCTGGTTTGATTCCCGTGTCTAGGTGTCACTTTTCAGATTTAAAAAAATAGAATATGGTCCAGATACGGCTTATTTATGTAATTGTTATAATTAGCTCTCCAAGCTTCGCCTTTCATATAAAAATCAATTTTATAGCATTGATTTCTTCAATTTTTTTTAGCACCACGTCTTGCTACTTGTTCGAGTGATATGCATATTAACTAATTACGTTAGTGAGTTAGAAATGAGGAAGGTTGGATTTAAAAGGAGTGTACCCGCATTTGCGTGGAAGAAGAGTGAATGTTATTTTATGAAAAACTACCCTCGGTACATTCTACTGGGATTTTAACCCCGATCTATCTGTGATCGGCAGTTTAGGTTATGGCGAGAGTAAAGCTTTAAATCATCCAGCCACCGAAGCGGGTCAATCCACTCAACTAACGGGATAGGTAAAAGAATAATTATCCTATGACCCGCCGCGGTGGCGTAGTTAACTAATGCGCTGGTTTCGTGTTGAGCTAAACAGCCGAGGACGGGCAGATCGAGGTTCGAATCTCACTCGGATGAACTGTGGAGGATTTTTCCTAAACGGATTTTCCACTCTCCCTCCATACAAATGTGGTTTCACTTCCTCTATAGTCAGCCTTCCCAATTCTTAACATATTAGCGTAATTAGCAGGCTACTTAGGCGTATAGCCTGAACATGTAGTAAGACGCGGCGTTTTTTATTATTAAGACTTATTATTAATATTATTATTAACTATCCTATGAAATAAAGTTGTTTTTAGCGGATGGCAGCTTTGACCGTGAGAGCAATAGTATCTAGTTCTGCCACATGTGTATGTAAACTTTTAGCCCCTCCTGTGGAGCAGAAAGTTGTCCATGGTACACCTATGGAGGTTGTGTAAACATCGTATCCGGAATGAGATGTGATGATAGTGATTATGAAAGTGTGGAGCGAGTGTAATGATTTTAAACCCAACTTAAGCCTAATCAACCATACCCTGACCGTTGGGATAAATGCCCTTCCGGTAAAAAGTAGCCACGATTCCAGCCGGGAAACGAACCCAATACCTCTAGGTTCGTAAGCCATGTGTACTGACCACTATACCACGGGGCCGGTTAACTTAGTTAGTAACACTCTAAAATCAGTGGCTCTCAACCTTTAGGAACTTCTGTAGCATCTTGGTGACCTGGCGGTCTAGGGGTAAGGTGTCAGACTTCTGTGCTGGCGGCCGGGGTTCAATCCTCGGTCCCGGCAAAGATTTATTCCACCGTGGTTCGGATTCCACGTTAAACTGTAGGTCCTCCATTTCATATCACAATCACCCTACCATTACACATTAGCCTAAGTGCGTATAACCCGAGCGGGTAGTAAGACGTGGTGCTAGTAATAATAATAATAATAATAATAATAATAATAATAATAATTCTGTAGTATCTTCAACTACCTACAAAGCTCTCGCCTCCCCCGCCATGATACCATTCATTATAAAAATATTAATCTAATTAACTACTAAAATTGAGCTTTCAAAAAAATCAACAACTTCAATATGAAGTAAAATAATTCTTATAGATTGTCTCAATTATAGGCTTGTGGCCCCCTATATTATACATAATTGACTCTTAAATGGCACTGATAGAATTCAAATTATTAAAGTATAAATATTATTAGTTTCAATTTTTTTTCCTCATTATCTCACATTCCCCCTGGAAACACTATGTATTCATAAGTTTGGAATTTCTGGCTAGATGAAGTACTTTGTATAACTTACCATACTAAAAGAAATACGCTTGGCTTCGCATTAGGAAGGACTGTCGCTGATTAATTTACTTGAAATATATATATACAGCCTCGCATCACACAGGTGCTAGAATG
The DNA here is from genome assembly GCA_902151425.1 of Timema shepardi. Classification (NCBI taxonomy): domain Eukaryota; kingdom Metazoa; phylum Arthropoda; class Insecta; order Phasmatodea; family Timematidae; genus Timema; species Timema shepardi. The sequence goes on along the minus strand of CABFVX010001865.1, from coordinate 69,829 downwards.
AAGAACAGTGGTAGCTCTCCTTTCTTAAAAGTAATACACTTAGCTTCGCATTCCGCAAGTACCTAGCTGAAGGACTGTAGTTGCTTAACTTATTAAAAAGAAGTACACTGGACTTGGCATTGCACAAGGGCCTAAATGAAGGACGATAACTACTTACCTCGAAAATACACTTGGCTTCGCACTGCGCAAGTGCCTGAAGTTGTCTGAGTGACTTTAAGCCAGTGGTGCACTTCTCCCCCAGAAAGCTCAACAAACACAATAAGAACAGCGTCGCAAACTCATATCTTGACAACGGCACTTTTCTATTTTGAATAAACATTTCAAAAAGTTATTTATATTTTAAAAATAATCAAACACTGCGCATCAAACAAATCATCACAAAAATCGAAACAATGTTTCTCAATTATTAAGTTTTTTTTTATGATTTTATGTTGAATGATTTTTACATAGTGTCATTCAGAATCTTTTTCTCATTTTAATTAGATTTAATAAACACGTAGTCACATATATACAATACTTGAAATATAAAGATATGTATTGATCCATTTTTTTCTCGTACCAATTTGAAACACAACCGACACTACTTCAACATACCACGGGGGGTGTTTTACCGAATGGAACGTTTTTGGAGTGGCGCGCACATATTATATGACCAGTAAACAAGTCGAGTGATTGAATGGGTGGGTTAGAAAGAGGCAGGACAACTGACACTTTACGCACGCGCCTCGACAGGTGTCTTTCCTTCCTACCTGAAGTAACCCCCCCTCGCCCCTCCGCCCAAACACATCACTTTATCCCTCTTGCAAGCCATTCTGTCTTCATGAAGCCCTATACTTCAGTCGCTGTCGATCTTGCAGCTTTCACGTCTTTGTCTCGAGTTACAAGTTCTTTTAAAAGAGGGATATGCAGGGTATATATTGTGGAAATGCACCCGTATTAATGTAGAGAAAAGATGGTAACGTCCATCACCAAGATTTTTTTTAGCAACGTATCTTGTTATATACCTATGTACTAATTATTCTAACGTGTTAAGGATGAGGAGGGTTGAATCGATAAGAATTATACCCGCATTTGCGTGAAGAAAGAGAGTGTAAAACCATTTAGGGAAAATCACCTTCACTAAACCAGACCGGAATCGAACTCCAATGTCTCTATCATCGGCAATCTAGTGCGAAAGTAGCACCTTATGTTAGACCATGCGGTCGCCGAAGCAGGTCATCGCCAAGATGATTACGGATATAATCTAAAGGGTATTATTAAGAGGATAGTTTAGAGAAAATGCACCCATCCTAGCGTGGAGGGAGGAATAGAAAACCACCGTGATAAATCACATATTAACTCGGCTGAGATTCAAACTCCGATCTCCTCCTCCTGTCAATGACGTTCATTCGTGTGCAGCCCAAGCCTTGAAGCCATCTCGGCCGGTCGGTGAAAAGTTTAAAATGTAAAAACATTCACGCATGTCAGAAGATGGCTATCATTTAAAGAGTGTATACCAACGTTAAATCTCGGTAGGTTACGTGTCGCCCGACACCTTAGATCAGTAAGTAGCGTGTTTGTTTAGTGAGGCAAGGGTCCCAGGTTCGATTCCTGGCGTCGACGAAAAAACTATCATTGGTTAAATGTGGGTTTCCTCTTTCAGAGTGATTAATTAACGGTTGGGGGCTAGATGCTGTGCCTGTTCTAGATTTAACTAAGTTTATAAGTCGTATGCTGATATAATCAGCCGGTTCAGAAAGTACACGTTGAATATATTAGATACATTTAAAAAAAGAAGTAGCGTGTCTGTGTACTAGTATAAAGGTATCATATTCAATTCCCGGCTAGGATGAAAAGTATATGAACTACAATGGGACGGTGAAAATACTGTCACAATCTGTCTCATGAAGTGTGTCCAGAACACCCATCGCTAGAGCACCTTGCCGTCGCACCCTAATTCTACCCTCCCCGGTATACTATCGTGGCAGTGATATTTTAGAATAGCACCCCTGACTCTTCACCGGTCAACGACCATCAACTAAATATAGCAACCCTTCTCTGGGAATAGACAGGTAAGTTGTGGGGTAAACACATACAGGAAGTGGGGTGTTAACTAATACTTCATCCCTCAGATTGTTCACATTAAGTAGTTTCAAGAATAGAGACAGGGGGTATAGATAAATGGGTGGTTTATGTTTCAAGGGCTTTAATAATATAACTAGACCTGGCGGTTTAAGGGTAAGGTGTCAGACTTTTGTATTGGGGATTCGAGGCTCAATCCTCGGTCCCGGCACAGATTTATCTGATTGCCAAACCCTTCCTTCTACCTCTAACAATACGTGTATTAATCACAACTTGTGAATGTTTGTAATGCCAGGCCTCCACCGTGGTTCGGATCCCACGTTAAACTATAGGTCCTCCATTTCATCTCACAATCACCCTAACATTACACATGAGCGTAAGTGCGTATAGCCCGAATGGTTAGTAAGATGCGTTAATAATAATAATAATAATAATAATAATAAAACTAGTGGATCATTACATCGATGGCTATAGAGTTTTGCACTAACATGCGTTGTAAACTTTTTATTTTGAAATGATATAATAAGCTTTCACTTGACTCTCTAATTAAACTTTACTCCTCAAAGGCTATCAACTTTACATATATATTTATCTTTCGGTGTCTAGTTTGAATCAAAACGTATATTTTTCCTCTTCACGCCATGATGAGAATTTTAAAATGACCCCTCTCTCAGCTCTATCTAGTCGTTGCACCAAACCACTAAGTATTAATTGAGCTGTTATTATTTTTAACCAAAGAGAAATATTTTATTTACTGATATTCAATTAAACACAAATCAGGGTTTCTACGGAGATGTAAACAAAGCATGAAACGCTGAAAATTCGTTTGTAAAATAATGTTTTTGTTGGAAACAGCTATTTTTGGCAACATCTTGAACCCCTAACCTTAAAAATGAAGCGGTCGTTTGTCAAGATCGGTCCAGTCATTTTCATGCAATTTCAATTATTGGAAAAGGTCTTATCGATTTATACATAAGAGCAAAGGCAAATATTTAAAGACAAGGAAGATGAAGGATAAAAATCAACAATACAAAAAACATTTTTTAACCCAATATCATCGGTTTGTTTGATAAATATACACATAATTGCCGTAACCTTTCTAGTTGTTGTACCACACCACTAAAGTAAAAGTTGAGGTATTATTTATAACCAGAGAGAGATATTTTATTTACTATATATGCACAAAACTAATCAAGGTTTTCATGGTGAAGTCAACAAAGAATGGAAAGCTAAAAATTCTATTTGAAAATTACACTTTCGTTGGAAATTATTTTTTTCCCCTACATCCTGGATCCCTAACATTTAAAATGAGATGTCGTTTGTCAAAATCTTTTCAGCCATTTCCTCGTAATTTGTATTAACGGAAATGGTCTTATCAAACTATATATAAATATGATAGAGAGAGTGATAAAATGTGATAGTGAAAATGAGAGTGTAGGTGTTTGAGTGTGGGATTGTGTAAATTTGTGGGTGAGTGTGATAAAGTGAGTGTAAGAAATTGAGAAAAAGCGACTAAAAGAGATTGAGCAAATACGAGCGAGTGATAGTGAGAATATGTGTGTGTCTGAGTGAGAGAGATACTGGGCGAAATGGGAAAGAGAGTTAATGTGTGTATTCGTGAGAGAGAAAGAGAGAGTGTGTGAGAAAGTAAGAGAATATGTGAGGTGAATGTGTGATAAAGTGTGTGAGAGTGCGTGTTTGGGTGTGAGAGAGAAAAAAGAGAACGTACATTTTGGTAGAGATATTGTGTGAAAGAGAGAGAAAATGTGAGGGTATGTGAGAAAGAGTCAGAGAAAGAAAGTTAGAGAGGGAGAGATTAGATTAGAGAAAGAAAATTATAGATAGAGAGAGTTAGAGAGTTTAGGAGAGAGACCGTTTGAGAGAAAGAGAGAAATTGAGCGAGTGTGTTTGAGAGAGAGAGAGAGAGAGAGAGAGAGTTTAAGTTAGAAAGCTAGTTTGAGAGAGCGTGAATTTGAGATCGAGAGTGAGATTAAAATTGAGAGAACGAGAGTGATTTAGAAAATTTGAGAAAGAGACCTTAAGAGCGTGTGAGAGAGAGAGAGTTTGAGCTAGATAGAGTGAGAGTGCTTTAGAGAGAGTTTGAAAGAGGAGTTTGAGAGATAGAGGCCTTTCAGAAAGAGAGATCGTTTGAGACCGAGAGTTTAAAAGAGAGAGTGTAATAAAGATAATGTGAGAGAAATTGTTTGACAGATAGTGTATGTGGGGGTATAGAGTTTGTGAAAGAGAGAGAGAAAGTGTAAGTGTGTATGTGTGTAAGTGGGGAAAGCGTGAGAGGGAGTGTCAGATAGAAAGAGAATAACAAAAGGTAACAGCAAATGCTAATACGCATGCGCGATGAATATATTACAAATATCAAACAACAACCCTAAACGACTAATATCAAAGTCTATGATTCCAGGTTCGAAGATTATTTAATCTATTAAAATGAGCACTAAAGCTATACATATTTATAACTCCCATGTAATATATAGGCTACCACAGTAGAAGTCAGGCGCCAATGCGCTAACAACCCTCAATAAATTTCATAATGTTACTCAAATGTACAGTAGCTCCATGGCTTCTTTGGTGCTGACTGACAGCTCACAGCTGACTTCTGACAATCAACATTTAGGTATGTACCTAAATTTTGACTGTCAGAAGTGACAGCTGCTAAACACATGTTTTTGCAGATAATTTGGTTCGGCGTAGGGATACATAATTTGATCTGGTAACTTTTCAAAGCCGTCAGCTGTTAGCTGTGAGCTGTCAGTCAGCACCAAATAAGTCATGAAGCTACTGTAGCAATAATAACAATCAACAGTGGACCAAGTCCCAACCTATCATATAATTGCCCTAACTTATTGTATTTATCCAGACGACACCTAATTATAAGCATGATCTATGAAAGGTTACAAGACGGGTGGTAAGCCTGAGATGCAGAGCTTGACTCTACGCACTCAATAGTGTATTAATATATGAACAAAGCCAATAGGAACAATTAAGTCGGGAAAGAGCCCAATATAAGACGGCAGAAAGGCGACGGCATTTTCAACTACCGCGAGAAGCGCATGGCGTTGCAAAGTTCAATATTCCAATATGAGTTAAGCGCAGAACAATAATGTTGACTGGTTTCCCCCCATTACGCCGAAAGAGAATTTTGGTACAAAATAATAAATCACAGGCCCTACGTCGCCGTTCTCACCTTATGTCAGCTGGTGGTGTAATAAGTAACCATCGACCACCAGCGTCCCATTATATATATATATACAAAAATGAATTCACAGAGAGAGGGAAGGGATGCAAGGAGAGGGAGGAAAGGAGAAGCGATAAACAAGACGACGAGACGGATCGTGCAACTAGTCGAACAATCTAGACGATATGCGTGGCGAATCAAGGAACTATCTTCTTTTGTTTCTGACCAGTCACGGGTTTGTTCCCTGCAGCAGTCGGTTGAGCGCTCCATTGGTCTATGGGCGGTTCGTTGGAGTGAGGAGGTGGGTACTAGTGTTCGTGTGTTTCAGCTCGTCAAGGAGGTTCGGTGAGTGTTAGCCTTAATTCGTAACTCGTTACATCCAACTTGTAGCTTGTTACAACACTATAGCTCTATATTGTAGCCCCATGGCTTCTTTGGTGCTGACTGACAGCTCACAGCTGACTACTGACAGTCAACATTTAAGTATCTAAATTTAGGAGAATTCAACTTTAAATGCGTTGATGGACTATATTATGTTTCAACAAGTGATAATATGATGTATTGAGTAAAAAACAAAGTTACAAGATTAAATAACAAGAATTTGGTAATATTGATACAAGTCAATGACGTAATATGTGTTATATATTAGATTAATATTCACAAAATTGAATAACACATTAAAAACATTTAACAAATATTAAAATATTAAAAAATTGTTAAACATATACTAAGGACGTTAATACATCAAAATTCGTGGAGTTGGATGAACTTTTTAATATAGTAAAATTAATGTATATAAAGTACTTAATCTCTGTCAATTATTAAAGTATACATGCATTTAAGGACACATTAATTATAATTGTAAAATAAATATATCTTAAAATAATCTGAGAAAACGTATTAAAATTGAATTGTTCCTTATCTTTAATCCCCTGTTCCTTGGTTCCACATTGCTGTGTTTAAGTATCTACCTAAATTTTGACCGTCAGAAGTGACAGTTGCTAAACACATGTTTTTTCAGATCATATGGTTAAGAGCAGGCATACATAATTTGGTCTGGTAACTTTTCAAAGCTTTTAGCTGTGAGCTGTCAGTCAGCACCAGAGAAGCCATGGGGCTACTGTAGTTACCTTTCAGGGTAAACGGAGTGTATAGTAGAGTTATGGTTAGAAGAAACTTAAAAAAAAACAACTTTGTTATTAGTATTATTTCACCAGCTTCAGTGACCGCGTGGTCTAAGATGCTACTCTCGCTATATAATATACTCCTGAAGATGGATATATCAGGGTTCGATTCCAGTTGAGTGTACTGAGGGAGGTTTTTCATAGATAGTTTTCCACTCTCCCTCCACGTGAATGTAGATACACTTCCTCTAAATTCAACCTTCCTCATCCTTAGCTCATCATCGTAATGCCTACATACGTGACTAAGCCGAACAATTAGTAAGACGTGGTACTATTAAAAAAACACACATTCAGTCCTAGCGCGCTACTAAATAGGTCAGCGATTTTCAATTTTTTTAAACCCATGATACACTAAAAAAAGGCACTAAAATTGCCAAGGCACACAATCACTTTGTAAGGAGAGATTTTATAATTTAAAAAAAAACAAGTAATAATGTTGTTTTTAAAATTTTAATAGATAAAATTCTAATAATTGTGTTATTTAAAAAAATAATGTTGGACATTGTAATAATATGGATTAAAAACGCCTCACTTTGGGCGTCAATAATAAAAACTATGTGATCAATCACCCCGCTTCGGGCGTCGATTGATACACTGCGGATTAATTCCCTGATAAAAGAATGATGTGATGTTTATATAGGTTGTCTTAAAGCTCCGTTATCGAGCGCCTATCATCACTGTATGGAAAAGATACCGTTTAATCAGCTGTCTATAGCCCCGTGTTCGAGCACTAATTAAATCGGTATTAATATTATTAAAGAAAGAGAAATGTTGTTGGCTGTTATTTCACACACGGTTTATTTATATTACACCAGTAAATTACTTGCACATATTTAAATTAAATGTTTCTTATCACTGCACACTTGTGATATTGAAGTGACTTATATTATAATGTGTTGGACTGTGACTGACTTGTGCGCGAGATCTCTGTGGAGATCGTCCTCTTCATCGTCGTCGTCGTCGTCAATTGCAATACTTAAACATACGTACAATGGTTTATATATGACATAGTCCTTGCATTTTCTCCCCTGGTCAACATTGTAAAAACTAACCAATAGACAGAGTCCTGGCGACACGTTTTGTGATGGCTAGCTTCTTATTGGTATAAAGAAATGGCGTGTTCTGCCAAATACTATGAACTTGTTCCCTTTAACAGGAAGCGACGCAGTTGCGTTTTTAACAGGAAAGATGGTACAAAAAAAAATACTTTAGGGTGAGATCCTTTTCACATATTTTCTGGGAATCGCATGTTTCTTCATGGATGAATCTTAAAAGGATACTCTACCTATATTGCTTTAAAGAAAAATTACCTTCATCCATGACTTTTTTACATAATTTAGATTAATCCAAATCAATACATTACAACATAGATTTAAAAAAAGTATTTTTACTCCCCAATTTTTCTCGCTTTTGTATCATTGTTACCCCAAACTCCCACGGCACACCTGCTATTTTTCGCCGTGTACCATTCAGTGTGGCTTGACAAACCGGTTGAAAAACGCTTATATTTATTGATTGTTGATGTCGTAAGCAAAGTGATGGAAATGGGATCCTTTGGGAAAGTTCTAGGCTGTGGGTTAGTTTATTAGTGTAATCTAATAATATAATCTATTTTGGGAAGGTCAAGTTAAATAAAAACACCCCAGTAAATAAGAGAGATTTATTTAAATTTCCACCTTAACACCCCCATTCCTACAGGGATGTCAGTACCTCAACAACCTGCTTCGGTGTCCACTTTGTCTAAGGCGTCATTCTCACAATAGACTGGACTCTCGATGACAGGGAGATCCAGGTTCAAAGCACGTTCGGGTGTATTGAGGGTAGTTTTCCTAAATATTTATCCACTCTCCCTCCATGCAAATATGGGTACAACTAATCTAAATTCAACCTTCCTCATCCTTAACTCATTACCCTAATTAGTACATATGTGTATAGCCTGAAATACGCTGTGCTAAAAAAAACAAATAAAAACATCAACAACCCACATCGGTGTTCCCATGGTCTAAACTATAAAGCGTCACTATCATGTTAGACTGGATTTCCGGGTGACCGGGGAGATCAATGTTCGAATCTCAATTGGGTGTCCTGAGGGTATTTTTTATTTAATGATTTCACAATCTATTTCCACGCGAATGAGTGTATATTTATTCTAAATTCTACCATCCCCAGCCTTATTCTTTTAGCGTTAGTAATGTACATGTCCCCTTGATACAGCTTCTTTATCTCAGTTTTTTTAGCATATATTATTATTTTTAGTAGTTTTTATCGTGATTTTTTATTCGGGGTGTTATTTAAAGGTGTGGGTAGGCGTGGGGTCATTGGCCTGGTTTATTCTTGTCCAAACTTGTTCATTCCTATCCAATCTGCCCCATTTAATTTTTTTATGTGTGTACCATTTGATTGTATCATGGTTGGATTTTGGTGTGTGTCCCAGGGGGGAGGATTTTGTGTGGGAGTTTTTTATTTATTGGTGGGGAGCATGCAATCTCTGTCGTCGGCACTCCTCCCGCGACGTCCCATAAAATGTCGCCAATTCTGACCGTGAGGGCAGGAGTGTGCACAGGCATCCTCTCTCGACGGCAGTCTAGCAGAGAGTGTGAGCTACTGGCATGATTTCCGTGTCGCAAGCCTCTGAATCTATTTAGGTGTCACAACCCTCTCCCCGCAATGGGTTTTCCCTGATGACTCATACCTAACACCAGTTTTCCGGCTCGACAAGACAAGTCGAGACAAGAATAGATCAAGATCTTGAATCCGTGGTCTGGTATATGAGGTAAATGACTCTGCCTGTCACAAGCCTCTGAATCTATTTTAATGTTGAGTGATGTCGCAACTCATACCTGGCTTCAGTTTGGCGGCTCGACAAGACAAGTTGAGACCGGAATGGATCACGTTCTTTAAACAGTGAGGTCATTTACCCTGTTCATATTGTACCACTGCAAGGCCACGTGACGTAGATCGCAGGAGAGAGGAGGTGAATATACAGGGGGGCTCGCTTGGTCGACTATTTATAAGCGTTTGTAGAGCGGATCAAGATGGGAAGGTTATAGCAGCTGGTAAATATTGTTGACGCCATGCAGACCGTAAAATTGTGTGATATAATCGTCGATCAAAAGTACTTTGTGTGTAAATTAAAAACAGTCAATACAAATTTCGGGAGACGCTTTATAGATTATCTAGAATGCAAGTTTTGTGTAATTTTACAGTCGTTTCGGTACTATAACAGATGAAGACGTGTCGGAGTCTAATAACGACAAACTGGTATTTACTTGCACTGGAGTAAAACCCGGTTCACATACCATTGTGAACTTTGAACGTGTTTAAAAATACCTACCAATGTGCTAAGAGACAGACAGAAGAGTCAAGCAGTGTAAGCAGTTAACAACAACATTGGAAAACTTGGCAGTTAATACAAGAGCACAAGTTAAAGACATGTACTACCGTATTGCACAGGTTTAGTGATATAGTATTCTGTATAAGGACAGTGGACAAGTTAGGACCCTACAAACCATCTAACACGTTTAGTGGTCAGGTACGCTCACCATATTAGAACAGCCTATATGAATTTAATGTTTGTGGGATTGCAGGGAGTGCCTATATGACTGAAGTACTGCCCTACGAGAGAATCTATGAGTCTTACCTGTATGATATGACATGTGCTCTGTACAATTTCCGTAAAGGGGACATTGTGGCGGTGTTGCCCAGGCCTCCACTACACTCCCGAGCTCCACACCCCCACCACCACCCTTCATGACGCCGCAGCCACCACCCCCACCCCCAGAGTCGCCCACGTACCCACTGACAGAGTCGCCTGAGTACCAGACATCAAAGTCAGCAGAATACTCACAGACAGCGTCACCTACGTGCCCACCACCAGAGTTACCACCAATGGAGGAGAAGGTAAAGTCGGAAGAACCTAGAAATCTCGAAGATTTAACAATGTACAAAACTTATTCAAATGTTAAAATTAAGGGTGAAACGCCCGATGACTACATAATATGTTTGGGCAGTCTTGGTGACGTCTTCCTTCCGAAGTCTGCCTATTTTTTGGATTTTATGAAATTTAAATCTAAACCACGTTGTATGACATATAATGGTGGACAAAGTGTGATGTTTAAAAGTGCATTAATAAACTAGGCGTGCTCACTGAATATAATGTTGTCCTAGCCTTATTTCACTATGTTTCTATCCTCACAAACTCTGCCGACGTCATCGCCGCTAGCATCGACATATTGCTGGAATATTTTAGACATTTTGAAACACGTTTACTCTGTGAGAAGGGAACATGTATAAATAATAAGATAATTCATTTTATGAATAGAGGCCGTTGCTCCTTGAGTGACAGTGTTTTTTCTCCCGAGGCGTGGACAGAGCTATGTACTTACACCATTTCTTTCGCCGAATCTCCATTCATTTAAATGTAGCATTTGTAAGGGATCATATGCAAAGCTCTCCAACCTTATTGGACACAGACATAAATGTCATCTAATGATTTCCAATCCTGCTTCAGAGGTTCACCAGGATGCCTGTTGGGACGAAGAGGTATTGTGCAAGGCATTATACAAGATCGAGAAAGAGGAATACAATCCTGTCAAGTGCTTACACTAATTTGAGAAAAACAAAAGTTATAACTTTGTGCTATCGGAAGAGGCCATAAATGTACCGAACGTTGTGATTGATGGTGTGGAAAGAGTAAGAATCCCAGGTAAAAACCTTAGAGACATTTACAATAGGCATTCTAGCGCCTCTCAGTATGTCCTGAATTATTTTGGAGGTGACTTCTACTCATTTTCTAGATGATGGAAGAGATGATATTCTCTCCGGATGCGTAGGGAGAGTGAAATACCATTTAAAAAATACTACGTTCCTCACGCTTGGCCAAGATTCGAACCCCGAACTCCTTGCTAACCAGACTAAAATTGGTTTGACATTTAGCTCACGTATGTTGGTTTTCATGGCATCGAAACTAGAGGTTAAACTAAAATCAGCTTATAATAAAATACATACGTATGATAATTCTGCTCAGAATTGCAGATACAAAATATATGTAAACTCATTTTGACCAGGCACCGTGACTTTTTCTCATGTGAAAATCAAATCCTTTTTACGTTTTTTTGAGTCCCTGAAATTTATTCTTTCAATGCAGAACTGGCTAAACTTTTATAAAATAACCCTTTAATTTTTAATGTTATTCTACGCTTGACTCTTGGCATACCAGTAGTATTATTTTGTTTTCTACGTATATTTGTCCACATGATGAAAGACCTATAAACACGTAAATTATTGTCTATATTAAGACATCTTATGTTTCGTAAATACCCAAATATTTTTTGATTAATACAAATATCATTTAATTTTTGTATTGGGGTAATTTAAAATAATTACTTATACAGTAGACATGGAAATTGATGAATGACAACTTATACATTTTTTTAAAGGTAAGTGGTCTGTAATCATGCATGCTTACATCTCTTATCTGTTTTGCTGGTATTATAGTATAAGCACTATTAGACCAATCGATGTCACACTGATAGAAAAGAGAGATAAAGTAAAGAGGGAAATCCAGTGACTTCAAAACCGGGGTGTTACAGTGCTTAAGCCCTCCCTGATTTTGGTGGGCTGGAACTAAATTAAAGCTCTCCCTCATCCCCCAATACCTTACATTCATTGAAAATATAAGGTATTATTTATTTAGAGTATATCACTTACCCTTACTTTTTAATAACGGAATGGAATATTTATGTCTTTCCTAAGATATCTATAATAATTTGTTACTATTGTCACCAACTTAAACAAGATAAATTCCGTTAAATTTAAGTGTATACCTTAGTATGATTTTAGTATCACATTACTACTATAGTCTAATACAGGCCTAGCCAGCCGGCAGTGGAAAATATATGACTTTAATAAAAAACTGGCTCAGGCCACAGGCTGGGAACACTAAAAATATAGTATAGTAAAAATACAGAAGGTAGGGCGGTATGTTAAAGTTATAAAAGTTACTAAAACCACTCTCATATTTGTATGCATCAAGTCATGTAATTTAAGATGTCACTTTTAATAGAACCAAAAAATTGTATTTTCGACCCCTTCTAAATTTTAACAAAGAAAGTAATCAAAAACTGTTTTACAAAGAAATTAAAAACTTTATTAAAATAAATTATAAAGATTCTATTAGGGCTTAAAGTTTCTTGGGAGAGAGCCCCTGTCCCCAGTCCCACTTTTAAGTTAAGCCCCTCAACCCTTCTGAAGAGCTTTCAGGGATTTTGGTAGAATTGTGAATCTAGGTTTGTTAGGAAAAAATACCCTGTCACAATGGCAAAATGTAACTAAATTATCATTAATATTTTAGTTTTTACCCAATTGCAAAGAAAAAAAGTTATGACTTCATGCACCACAAAGCAAAGAAACTGGGAAGGAGTGAAAACACAGATGTGCCAGCAATAGGAATAGAAAACCCTAAAGGACAGAAGTGACGGATAAGGAATAGGTTCTTACGATTTGGGAAAGATATATATAAAAACTGTATGACAAGAAAAATCGACCAGGGAACCTGGAGATTCAAGCAGAAGACAAGGTAGAACATCCTCGGTACCCCTATCCCCCAGCCCCACTATCACCAGATGGTAGAAGTACCAGATGAACTTCTGAAGAAACAGTAAGACAAGATATATTTGGCTCTGACAAAACTTATAAATAGTATCTACAAAAAAAAAAAGATAATGGCCCTAGACATTTCTAGATGTAACCACGGTGGCTCTAAAGAAGAATAAACAAGACAATGAATGAAGAGTACACTAGGACCACGTTGGGCGTTACACATGGAGAACATCCAAGGTGTTACACGACTGCACCAAGAAAATTAGTCAAAGGCTCACCACAGCCAAGGAAACTATCATCAAGAAGAGGTTTCTGCCGTCCAGCAAGTTGAGTTTGGAACTGAAGAAGAAACTAATGAAAATATATATTTGAAGTATGGCTTTGTATGGAGAAGAAAATTGAACTCTTAGGAAGATGGAAAATAAATACCTAGAGAGCTTTGAAATGTAGTGCTGGAGAAAACTTGAGAATGTAAGGTGTAGGGCCTACATACAAGAGGACAACGTGAGAAGATAACCATTTTGGATGTAATTCTTCGGTTCAAATCAAACTGGATTGGACACATCCTTAGGAAGTACTATCTTCTACATGACGTCATATAAGGATAGGTTTAAGTAAAGAGGATCTTAGGTATAAGAAGGAAAATCCAAATATAAATGATTTGAAAGAATGAAGAAAATTCCGGATTTGAAGACGGAAACAGAGAAAAGGGTACATTGGTGTTCTAAGTTCACTGACAAAAGGAATGGACCTGTCATAAGACAGCACACATAATAATAATCATCACCGGCATTGATATTACATGTAAAAAGAGTTGGAAATTATTTGACGTATTAAAGTAATTTTTGTGAAGAATGTCGGGTACTAGTATTGATTTTGTTTGTGGGGTATTTATATATTTTTAGTGTTTTTCATATTGTATTAAAAGCGAGGATACTTTAGTAGGTGAAATAGATGGTTCTGCCGTTGGAAATTTGAGAATGTATGTTCCTCTTCAATATTTTTAACTTTTTTTTCACCAAACGAAATTCTTCAAGGCCAATTATTGGTTCATAGTTCGCTTTGATAATGAATAAACTAGGCTACAAAATTAATAAATCAACAACTAAACCTTTTTTACAAAAATCTTTACCAAAAGATGTAGGGGTACAGTTGAGTTTAGGGCCCATAATCTATGAATTAAAACAAAGTTAATACAATAATTATTTCTTTAATGGGTTGATAAGTTTAGTCTATGACTTTACTGAGTCTCCGAGACCAGTGCTACAAAGTTTCTAGAGCAACGTTTCCCAATTAAATTTAGTCATTGTAATGTACCTGATTTGCCCCTAAAGAATATGTGAGAGCATTGACAATAATATCGTCCTAGTTTTATAAACGTATATTATTTTATTTAAATAATACAATCTATTACGTGGCGCTTAAAGCACTTCTTCTTCTTCTAAGAAGGCACAAAAACCACTGTAAATGACGTCAGAGTGGACCAGTAGAGTCAGTATGACAATTTAAAAGTCTTTAAATAATAACTTCCTCTTTTCGAAAGATCGATATGCATTTCTAAACGGTAATTTGAGCCAGCTTCCTGTTCTCGAACATTCTACTTCAATCCAGATGTTTTCTATATTTTATTTTACTATACAGAAGCTTCTAGAAGCTTCCATGAGCATTAGATATATACGAAAGATGGGGCAATAGAACGGCACTAGGAGACCAGTCCTTGATGTACTCGGACTGTAACTCCTGTCCGCGATTCCTACGATCGTTTTATCAGCCGCCTCTCTAAATTGTTACGCTACGCGGACATGATCAGTTTTCCGACCATTACAAATAGTGATTATTGAATAAATCAATAGTATCAAACTTTACAATTGTGTTATTATTCAAGAACTCCTCAATTGACGCTCGATCACGGGGCTATAAATACCAATTATATCATCAAAATACCGTACCGCTTAGATTAGTGCTCGACCTCGGGGCAATTATCAGCTAATTAAACAGAACCCTATTAATTGGCGTCCAACAGTGGGACCCGTAAATCCGAATCTTAACACCATGCACCCCTTTATATTTTGCACAACATAACGGAACCACTTGAATATTTTTAGCGTAACATAGGTGGAACATTTTTTTGGTTCAAGATCTAATACTTTTAAATCTAAAGTTACGTTTTTTCAGGGGGAGAGGCAACTTCACATTTTGTTCTCTTTCATGTCCCACAAATAAATGCAGCCGCGACGTAGATACGTGCCTGCCAGTCAATTTTTTTTAAAGGTTTTACTCTTATTAGTTAAATAATTACTGTGGTATCAGAGTCTTTGTTTATTATTATTAATGTAAACCTCTTGTTTAAATATAAGAAAGCGTGGAGGAAAAATCAGTCAAGAAGTTTACCTGACAATGACAATGTTGGTTTTTTTAAAATTAAGAACGACCAAAAATGAATATACATAATGAAAACATAAATACAATGGAATCGCGTGAAGCGCTTATCATCCCAGATATTGAAATAACTCCATTTAGAGAAAGGATGTTATTGACTTTACTATACATAAACATTTGATAAATATTTTTAGTAATCAATTTGGTTGTCAGTACAAGAAGCGCGTTCGACATAGGAACGTGATGAATACCATCATAAATTCCAAGGTACAAATATAAGCATCGAAGTCTATGGTTCAAACTTTGTACATCCCGCGCATTTAGAGTGAAAAGCAATTAACATAATTATAAATCTTGGTAAATAACTATATATATCCTTCACATAGAAGCTCAAGTTTAAGGTTCATTTAACTCACGCGTTAAGTGCGAAATGCAAAAACACCATTATGATTATTAACAAACATATTAACATTAGAACTATTAACTCGAAGTTAAACATGTATGCGCCTTAAAGCAAATGAAATAAACATAGTGTTGACCGGCAACAATAAAAAAGGACCTATCTTTGGACCAAGTCCGAAGACTAAGATATAAGTTCCCTGTGCACAACATTAGGAAAGTTAACTAAATAATCCCACATACAATACAATAAGTTAACGATACCAAAGAAGGGACGGGTGGTAAGCCCGAGACTCAAGGTTTGCCATAGAGTGGCCTGAATATACATATATATGTATATACATATATATATATATATGTATAAAAATTAAAGTATTATTGAAAGAATAAAAGTATGTAATCTCACATAAGGAGTCAGAAAGGCGACCACATTTGCAATGAACCGCGTGAAAAAGCAAAACGTTACAAAGTTAATGTTTAGTTCGTTCACGGTAGGAGTTTACCTGG
Source organism: Timema shepardi (assembly GCA_902151425.1). Taxonomy (NCBI): domain Eukaryota; kingdom Metazoa; phylum Arthropoda; class Insecta; order Phasmatodea; family Timematidae; genus Timema; species Timema shepardi. The sequence continues at coordinate 53,506 of CABFVX010001865.1, read as the reverse complement.
GAAAGGACTTTTTTCCCTACCAGAAATCTATTATATAGTAGGATATTGGTAAGAAAAAAGACCTTTCAGAGGTAAACTCCTACCGTGAATGAAGTATATGCCCCTTCCCCCTTATCAGCCTTGGCTGTCACTCATGCGTGGTCTTCCAGAGGTGTGATTGGATCAATTTCCCTCCCTATATCTTCCCCTTCACTGAATCCCTGACTGGCAGAACCCGCTAATGTGTTAAGAAGTAGTAGTCTAAAAATCCCTTGTTGAGGAAGAGGCTTTTAACTACAGACCTGTTACAATACGTTGTTCTGATCCTAGTCTATTTTCCCAACGTCGTAACTCACCTTTGCTGCCAGGTTTGGACACGATGGCGTTCCGCAAGGGGGATCCTCAAGCCAGCTGTAGCTAGCCCACGCCACGGCTGTTTTACATAATGATTACCAACGATTGCTGATGCACTATCTCCTCAATCAATCTATTCTGCCGCGGGTGTACGTCGTACACGCTGTACCTGGTCTACTGCCAGAGCGTTCCATCCTCGTAGCTCCAGGTCTTCCGCAGGTGCACAGTGTGCGCTTTCAACCTTCTCCACTGCTGGGACGTTTCGAGCGCATCTGACCTTGTCTTCCGCTGGTGCACTTCTCCCCCGTGTGCTGGTCCACAGTGAGGATTAGGGTGAAAAAGGGGCGAGTTAACCCCGCCGAGAAATTAGGCCCTGCAAATCCGCTGATGTAATTGCGCTCGTTTGTAGCTCTTAACTTCTGTTTGAGGCAATACAGATATAGGGGCGTGGTAAAGTGAGGTGTTCCTGCGCTTGCTATTAGTCAAGATGAGTATCATGTTGAACATTCCAAGGGTCAACTGTATCACATTTAAACATATTAGTAAAACACTTAGGTAGGTGGGGCAGCTGGTTAGCTTAGTATATTTGGTGATGCAAATGTGTATTCTTTATAGTGGGAGTGCCTCTATAGTAGTCAGTGGTCTGATACGGCTAGGGCTTTTACGTGTTATGTAATTAAAAGGGCCTTGCTTCAATTTTCGATATGGATTTATTTATAAGTTAGGTATGGATTTATTAATATATGTTGTAGTATATGTATTTATTTATTCCAGTGTGTGTGTGTGTGTGTGTGTGTGTGTGTGTGTGTATTTTGGTCAGTTGGATACCAGTTAATTACCGAGTTTATTATGAGCTCGGCCCATTTAACTGTTAGCCTGTCGCAGTGGTGTAGCCAGTCCCTGGGTGGGTCTCAAGTTAGCTCACTGCCTCAGTTACAAATAATTAGATTAGTGCTAGAGGAGTGGGTCGTCCATTCTTTTTTGTAGCAATTAGACAGCCAAAATTAAACCTGTAAACTATATATGACCTGCCTATACCTAGTCTATTGTATTCTCATAATAAAATTGTCACTTGCTATGTTAATTTTTCAATGAGAATTTGCACCTCCCCCCCCTTTTTCCTCCCTGTTTTCTTATTAGTTCCTGTATGGTAGAGTGCAATACAAAACAATAATTTTGACAAGATAGCCCCCCATTACACCGAAAATAAATTTTGGTTACTAAATAATAGATCCCGGCCTTAAGTCACCGCCATCATCTTCGTCAGTCGGTGGTACAATGAGTGACCATTGAAAATAAACGTTCCAATATATACCCATAATTGTATTCACAGGGAAAAGGGCAAGGGAAGGAGGGGGTAGGAAGAAAGAACATAAACACAACAAAAAAGGAAGGAACTGGTAACTCATAGAAATACCTAGAAGGCCCTAGTGGCGGAACTTGCAACTTGATGCGTTCACGCGGAACCTCATTCTTTTGTTTCCGGCTGGGCGTGGATTGATTCCCGAGCAGTCAGTCTAACGAAAGCTCCACTTAGTCAGTCGAGTAGAATGTCAGAGAGCGGAGGTCCGTGCACGTGCTCTAGTGCTGGAGTTCATCAGGGGGGTTTGGTGAGTATTGCTCCATTTGAATTAGCTTGAATTTGTAACTCATTACATTAGTACAAATTATAAAGAAAATACAAAAAAGTTAACATTCATTTTAATAAGCAGAATTTAATTTCTTTAATTGGCAGTTTTTTCTTGTATACAGTTTAATTGTTGACAGTTGTGTTCAAGTGTAGAGCTTCATCAAGTCTGTTTTGATACTTCGTTTTGGTCCCAGAGTAGCCTATAGCGAGAACCCAGTTTTGGTGAATGGCAACAGTATTTTAACTCCCCACCGTGACAACTCAGGATATTTTAAGATTAAGTCATCCCGTGAATGTGTGAACATCTGCGCCACTAGGCAAAGCAATTTATCTGTAGGTTCTGTTTCTGAATTACAATCTCTGATTACATTTACAAAGTTAATTTATTAGGCTACACACGCTGTGAAGTAAAAGTGACTGACTCTAATATTGCCTCGGATGGTATATATAAACATTGGTAGCTGTAATATTTTTAACTTTTAATTTGTAAAATATTTTATTTACTTTTTTGCGGAACCTGTTGGGACTTGAGTAGTTCCATCCACTCAATAGAGCATTAGGTGGGTGAGCCTTGACCAGCAAGAAGACGGACATTGCCTTCTAAATGTTCTTTAATGTTTTTTTTTACTTTGTTGATTTATTCATAACAATTGACACATATGCTCTCTATTATTAATTACAAGAATGAAAAAATGATCATAAACAATTTGGCTTTGTGTTTTAAATATGTACAAGATATAGTAACCGTTAATTGATGTCATAATACCATTTCCAACAGGTTATGGGCCTAGAAACGTTTTTAAGGTTTAAACAGTAGTTTTGAGTGTTACTCATGATCGTTTGTCTGCAACACAACATCAGTTCGCGTTGGTTAGCTTCTGATTCGATTGGACTCAAAAATTGTGCTCGAAATGTCATCAGTTAACATCAGTAATTCTAAAATAGAGCCATTGAATAAAAATAATTATGATACATGGGAAATACAGGCAACGGCAGTCCTCAATCGCAGTGGACTTTGGTATTACGTGAGTGGTGAAACATCAATACCTGCAGAAGAAGCAGATAAAAAGAAATGGCAGGAATTCGACTCATATGCAAGGTCAGATCTAATATTGATAATATCCCCAAACGAACTGAAACTGGTGAAAAATTGTGGAACATCAGAGTCATTAAGGGACAAATTGAAAAGTGTATACCGAAGTCGAGGTCCTGATCGTAAAGCTACATTACTAAAACGACTCTTTCTGCACAAGATGAAGGACAACGATGATATGAGTACCTACTTAGATGAGCTCACATATACTGTGGATAAGCTTCAAAATATGGGAATAGGGATAAACGGCGATTTGTTGAGCATCATGATGCTCTACAGCATATCCCCTGCCTACTGAAATTTTCGTATAGCAATTGAAAGTAGGGACAATTTATCAACTCCTAGTGGATAAAAACCAAGATTATGGAATAATCAAATGCTAGACACAAGGATGACCTCAAAGATAAGCATGAGGATGCATTTTTTGTTAAAAAATGTAATAAACATCATCATAAAAATTTTAATTCAGGTCAAAATCACAAAAATTCTTGATCTGGTCAAGGTAATCAAAATAACAATAATAGTAGTAAAATTAAATGCCAAAGATGCAAAAAAAACCTAATCATAGGACGGAAGATTGCTGGTTTAACAAGAAAAAGGAATCCACCTTCACATTGAAGAATGTATTTCAATAGGCCTACAGCCATCACCACACATGAATTCTATTTGGTGTTTGGATAGTAGATCTACCTGACACATGTGCTATGACCAAACAAAATTTTCAAAACTATCTGAGCCAAATAATCATGGCATTCTCAAGCTCGCATCAGAGGAACACACTGCAAGTAACTCAGGTATTGATCTAGTCAAAATTCATCTCGATGAGGATTCAATAGTAAATTTACCGGAAACGTTGCATTTACCAAAATTGACCACACATATTCTTTCTGTTGTAAAAATTACTGATAAAGGTTTTAGTGTTATTTTCAGGAAGGTTTGCGCGCAAGTTGTAGATGATCATGGTAATCTTATTCTAAAAGCAACACGATACAATGGTCTATACTATTTTGATGCAAACATGTCAGAATATGCAAATTTATCTTCAAAAATTCCTGAAAAGTCAAAAATTGAAATGTGGCACAGAAAATTGGGTCACATAAATGAGTCTGATTTAAAATTGGCTCTAAAAGATAATCACCTCAAAGGTTTGCATTTTAACACCAATGAAAGTCTTGGTGAGTGTGAAATATGTATTAGAGGAAAATTCACCAGACTACCTTATCACATCAGGGAACAACCGAAAATTGTTGACAAGCTGGAAATAATACATTCTGATGTTGTAGGCCCCATGCACACCACTTCACCTGGAGGCTCCAGATATTTTGTTACCTTTATTGACGAGGGAACTTGCTGTAACAGAGTATATTTCCTGAAAAATAAAAAGTAAGTCTTAAATACTTTTAAAGGATTTAAAAATGAAGTAGAAAATCTGACAGAAAAAACGATTAAGTATCCTAAAAGTTAAAATGAAAGGGCAGAATATAGAAATTTGGAGTTTGACAAGTTTTTATCAGATTGTGGGCTTAGAAGACGTCTTTTCGTTGTAAGATCACCCCAGAAAAATGGATTGGCCAAACGAAAAAATAGGTAACTGCAATATAAGGCCAGATGCCTACTACTAGAATCAAATTTGCCCCACTCATTTTAGGCTGAGGCTATCTATTGTGCAAATTATTTATTAAATCGTAGCCCATCCAGGATTTTGAAAGGTGAAACTCCATATCAAAAGTGGACTAGTCATGTACCTTCAGTTCATCATCTTAAAGATTTTAGATACAAAGCGTTCATGCACAAGGACCCCAGCAGAATAAAATTTGATTCAAGAGCAAAATAAGATATTTTTGTCGGATACGCTGAAGTATCAAAGGCCTATCGTAATTGGGTGCCATCCCGGAAAAAAAGATTTAAATTGCGAGAGATGTAAAAATAATTAACAAGCTCTATTATAAATTCAACCAAGAACCCTCAAGTGGTGATCCATTCAGTTAAGAATACTGTGAACAACAATCAAATACGCCGAAAAGGGAATGAAACAGTATTAGTCAAGAAATTTTAGTAATAAGGAATGACGAGAATATATATGAAATTAATGTAGTCGCAAGTGACAGAGAAGAAAACACGAAGGATCTGAAGATAGCTTTGAGTAAGAAGAAGTTGAGTAAGAAGGACAAAGATGTTTAAGACTAAGAAATACAATTATACTACTCCCTTGGATGAATGATTATGACATGTCGGCATTATGTGAAGTTAAGGAAGCTCTAGAAGGGCCAGATGCGGAAGAATGGCATGAAGCCATAAAAAATGAAATAAAGGCTCAAATAAAGTATTATACTTGGGAATTAGTGACAAAACCAAATTGAGCAAATGTAATAAGTTCCAAAATAGTACTAAAAATAAGTATAAACAAAACGGTGATCTTGAGAGGAGAAAAAAAGGTCTTGTAGCTCGAGGATTTTCACAAAGACCAGGACTCGACTATGGAGAGATGTATGCCCCAGTCACCAGATTAAGCTATATCAGAACTCTTCTTGCTGTAGCAGTCGAAGAAAATCTAAAAATAAATCAACTTGATGTCTCAACAGCTTTGCTTAGTGGAGATATAAACGAAAAATTATTTATGCAAAAGCCAGAATTTCTAGAAAAAATCCTATGCAACATTATGGTTGAAGAAAGTGCTAACGTAGACTCCACCATGTTCAAAAAGGTAAATAAAATGCTCGAAGAGTTACGAACAAAATGGTGAAAAGGTATGTCGTCTTAAGAAGGTGTTGTATGGACTAAAGCAAGTAGGACGCCAATGGTTCTATAAATTAGATTCCAAACTTTGTAAATTAGGATTTATCCCTTCACAGGCTGATCGTTGTATCTACATTATGATCAGAGGGAGAGAAAAAATACTGCTTGCAATTTATGTAGATGATGTAATCATTGCATCAAATAGTCTAGAAAAATTGAATCATATAAAGAAGGAGCTGCTGAACGAATTTGAAATGAGAGATTTGGGAAATCTCCAATATTGTCTTGGCATAGAATTCTACTGTAAAAATTGAACTATTTCAGCCTCACAGAAGAAATACATTGATGAGATCCGTCATAAATTTAATATGGAGACCTGTAATCCTGTGAAGACTCCCATGGTTCTGGGACTAAAGTTTACCAAGGCGTAAACAGAAAACATGCTAAATTTTATATACCAAAATCTGATTGGAGCCTTTATGTATCTCGCAACAGGCACAAGATCAGATATTTCACATTTGGTAATCTACTTAAGTCAATTTAACAACTATTTTTCTAAGGAGCATTGGCTAGCAGCAAATAATGATCCTCCGTTACCTTCAAGGTACCAAGGAACTGTCTCTGATCTTCCAAAAAACTGGAGAACCATTGACCGGATATGCGGATGCAAATTGGGGATCATGCTCTAGTGATAGAAGATCGTACACAGGGTACTATTTTAAGTATGCAGGTTCAATATCACAGGCAAGGCAACTGCCGAATGACATGGGATCTTCTCAACAAGCCATCCAAATTTTCTGTCCAAAACTTGACAAAGAATTCTATAATAGATTCCCGATAAAATCATATAAATATATTTATAAAAAAAATTTTATTCGTCGGAAAGTTCAAAATGGGGACATTGTTATGACATACAAGCCTTCTGAATCTACAGAAGCAAATATTTTTACAAAGGTCTTGGCAAGATCCAGACACACCATCTTGATTCAAGCTTGTTGGACTACATCCTCGGCTCTAGCGAGTGAGGGGGAGTGTTGGGACCTTTGTAATTCCATCCATTCAGTGGGTGAACCTTGTCCAGCAAGAGGATGGGCAGTGCCTTCTAAATGTTCTTTAATGTTTCGTTTTACTTTGTTGATTTCTTCATAACAAATGATACATAAATGATTTGTATTATTATTTACAAGAATGAAAAAAAAAATCATGAACAATTTTGGCTTTGTGTTTTAAATATGTACAAGATATGTAAACAGTAAATTGATATAATACGATTTCCAACAGTACCCTTAAGTAGCACTTCTCGGTACAACATTAATTTTGTAAAACGCTGTTAAATCTTGAGGAATCAAAAGCAGCACCTCCCCGTTAAATATTTTTATTACAATTTTAGCATCCATTTTCTACTATTCATAATAATCTTTGAGATTAAACACGATAACATAATCTATGATAATCTAAACATATAAACGTTTGAGGCGTTGAGCTATTTATTAATATTCTAAACTATCAAATGTTATTATTAATGAACAAAAATAAGAATATTATAATGAAGAATAATGATAGGCACATATAAATATAAAGTCAATTTTTTGATATGGTGAACGAATTTGCTAATTTGAAAAGGTAAGTTGCTTTGGTTGGCAGAGCTTGGGTCATTTTATATCCTCTTTGGGATATTATTATTATTAGCACCGCGTCTTACTACCCGTTCGGGTTATACGCACTTACGCTAATGTGAAAAATGGTAGGGTGATTGTGAGATGAAATGAAGGACCTACAGTTTAACGTGGAATCCGAACCACGGTGGAGGCATGGCATTCATCACATTCACAAAATGTCTTGTCAGAGGTGAAGGAAGGTTTTGGTAATCAGAGGATTGAACCCCGGCCGCCAGCATAGAAGTCTGACACCTTACCCCTAGACCGCCATTCCAACGACCTGTTTGGGATATGTTTCAACTTTAGATAGGTTACCCTTCTCTTTTATTTATTAATGGGAAAAAGGACTATAGTGCGATCTGAGTGTGGGATCTTTTTTTTTTTCTGTCAAAATACGAGAAATAATGTTTTCTATTATCTACACACAATATTCTTAAGTTACCTAGCCTATTATAACATAACAAACGCGATGAAAGAATTCTAAATCTTAAAAAAATACTTTGAGAACTCGCCTAGTTATTTTTAAGCACGGCTATATAGTCCTCTTGATGAAATTTCTATTTATTCACACTTAAAAGTTTAGGCAAAGCTTGCTAATTCTTATCTATTCACAGATGAAAGGTTAGGCTAGGCTCGGTTGGATTCTTTTTAATGAAAACATTACTAATACTTTGTATCAAAAAAATCTTTGTCTGAAGATTTCCTATGCAGTTGATATGTTTGCAAATCTGCTCATGCACAGCGCATTTGAGATATGTGACAATCTGCTTAGAGTTGTTTTGTTGGAGGACATTCAAATTTAAAGCTAATATCACCTACAAAACCTAGGTCTCTTACTTAAAAAAAACAATAAGGGGGCCTAGTTCTTGTGGACACTTTATGCATAAATACGTAAAATCACCATTAAGCTATGATCTAAGGTATCCTAACTGTTCCAGGAAAGTTTAACTAACACAAGGAACGTTTGTTTCCGCGCAATGCTACAGCATTATGAACGTTACTTGGTCATTTAGGTGTGTTTTAGATATTTTTTAAGGTTTGAAATTTTTTGACTTGAGGTTTGTTTTGTTATAGGTAATCGGAATTTGCTTAAGAGTCTTGTTGTGTGTATAGGTGCTATAAAACATTATATTTCTATTAATTTGACATTAAAAAAAAGGTCTAAAGGTCCCTGCCTTTGCGTAATTGTTATTCCCCAAAAAAGTTTATTACATCCAAAATAATTCTACACGTAGCATTATTAATTATAATGTAGGTTTGTTGTGCTAATCACATGACACCATCTACCTTCAACAGATGGTGACCACTTGGTCAGTATGGCTCGATTGCGAGCTGATTCCATGGAGTTTAAAAAAAATTTAGCAATGTGTTTTACTCTCTCTTCAGGTTATGCATATTTAATCACAATTAACACAAATAGTTATTCAACATGTCACTATTATAATGATTGGTTTATTGGAATATCTTAGTGATTAAATTAATATAATTTGTTTTAAGATATGTTTGATGCTATGAATTGTAAACTAACAAAATCTAGTCTTCCATGTCTAGAATAATTTGAGGTTTGACTTAATACATATTGTAGGTATAAATTTGTCTGCAACAATGTAACTTATGAAATATAGTTTGAAGGGACAAATCAAAATCACTGTTTACTGATGGGAATGTGTATTTTGAACAATGTGAAGAGTCATTGAGTAAAAATAAAATGTGTTGTTTAGTCTAACACATTGCACCTATAAGTGTTAATTTATACTTAATATGTCATGTTTTTGTGTGTGTATTGAAATTATTACTGTATTGCTTTATGGTAGTGTTTTGTCCTTTATATAATCCCTTTTTCTAAAAGAAGGTATAGGTTAGTATAATAAACCCATCAATTTATGATGAAGTAATTGCATTAGAGATCACTTTTTTATAACCTTAGGTTAATGTTAATACATTTATTTAAAATTTGATTTCCTTATTCTACCAAGCCTTAAATGGTTTTAAACTGTGAATAACTATTATGGACATTATGATGCACAGAGAAAAATAAGTATTTTTTACTGTAAAATCAAAAGCAGATCCCCAATCATCTGCATGTGGAATAAAATCTGGTCGATATATTCCATATCTGTAAGAGATTGACTCTACAGTAACAGATTGTTCTGCCCACAAAGTCCTAATCATTAGGGTCCATAGTAAGTAACAGTTAATTTGGAGAAGTTTGGTAAACTTTAACTTTCTAAATACGAGGACTGTTCCTAAATTAACCTCCGGCTGACATAAAAAAAGTCAAAAATAGAAGAAAAAATCTTATTACTTATGATACAAAACTTACATAGATGCATTAATTTTACCCATACTCACATTCCAAATTCAGGCATTTGTCATACCGTGGCACCAGCTTTTATAATATCTCGTCTAAGAAGGGGTAGGTACCCAGCAAGTTGTTGATTCCATCCATGAGCTCCTAATTAGTTTCAAAGTGCTGGGTTGCTAGCCAGACCTTTATCTTTCTGAAGAGAGAGTTATTGTTTGGTGCCAAGTCCAGGCTATGAAGGGGGTGGTCAAAAATCTCTTGGTTTATCTTCTCGAGTAAAGCTTTTGTGCGCACTGCAATTTGAGGCCCTACATTATTGTCCAGGATAATAATGCCCTAGGTGAGTAGCCTGTCCCATCCTTTTTGTTTTGGATTGACCTCCCAAGCTTTTTCAGCGCTACACAATAATTCTCTGACATTATTGTAAAACACCGAAGAAGTTTGGGAGGTCAATCCTAAACAAAAGGCACAGGATACTCACCAAGGGCGTAGTTCTGCTGACTACTCAACTCACATAACTAGCACATTCCTCCTAAGTGCTATGGCCCCTTACGAACCATGCAAAAACTTGCTTGACACTAGTAACTCAAGAGAGTTCATACTTTTCTAAATAGGCCATGTCAAATTATTCACTGTTGACTAAAAAAATATGTCCCTTCATAAGAAAAACAAGGTATAGTTCAAATGCATTGTGTGCTCGTGCAGTGATTGGAATCCACTTTAAATTATACCTTACAATAAAAGCAATTTAATTGTAAATCTAACAATAAACTACATTTTAAAGACAACATCTTGGGGGTTAAATGATTATAATCATTGGTGACCTGGTGGTCTAAGGGTAAGGTGTCAAACTTCTGTGCTGGGGTCCAGGGTTCAATCCTCGGTCCCGGTCCTCGGTCCTGATTACCAAACCCTTCCTTCACCTCTGACAAGACGTGTATTAATCACAACTTGTGAATGTGTGGAATGCCAGGCCTCCATCGTGGTTCGGATTCCACGTTAAAATGTAAGTCTTCCATTTCATCTCACAATCACCCTTATACATGAGCATAAGTGCGTATAACCTGACCGGGTAGTAAGACGCGGTGCTAATAATAATAGATAATCATGCACATGAGCCATATCTTGATTATAATCAAATAAATTAAAAAATGACACCTGGACACGGGAACCAAGCCTGGATACTTTGGCCTAGTGCGCCATTGCTCTACCACTGAACTATCCAAGGATTGTTCCGTGCTTAGGATTATTCTTCACTTATATTTTCATACTCATAAATATGAGTATAGCATTGCTTTCTTCCATATTGATTCGTTTGGGACATACAATGTATTTGTACTAATGGCAGCATAAAACCACAACTTAGTCACCGGTGGCTGTGATATCAATGATAGCTCTTACTTGCTGATGATATTCTCACAACCCATCACAGACTCAAGCTTAAAATATGAATGAAGAATGACCCTGAGCATGGGACGATCCTTAGATAGGTCAGTGGCAGAACGTTGACACACTAAGCCAAAGGTCCCAGGTTCAATTCCCCCGTCCACAGGGGTCCATGTGTCATCTTTCAGTTTAAAAAAAAATATAATCGAGATATGGTTCATGTCTATAATTATAATCATTCATCCCCCAAGCTTCACCTTTAAATAATATAGCATCGCTTTCTTCCATACTACAAACTCAAACAGAAATATCCGGGTGACACTTTTTTTTTTGCCCGAGTTACTTCCCTTAGTGTTATCTACAATAACTATAAAAGTTTTGATCAACACATCCTATTACTAACAAATATTTTTGAAACATCTGGCTTAAATCAATACCATCAGGGATGTAGCTGGGGGGTCCGGCCCCCCTGAAATCTAAATCCTTTATATGTTATTAAATATGTTTTTACAAAAAAGGCCCTCAATAAAAATTAAACATATTTACCTTTGTTTTGGAATGTTGGTCCGGGTGGAGCGGGGAGGGGAGTGTCCGGGTCTATGATGTTATTCATAACTAGGAGGGGAGACCATAGAGAATGAAACCAAAGGTGCCCACAGGGAGAGGCCATATATTATAGGTAGTTTAATAACAAATAAGGGAATCAAAGATCTTTCCAGCAGTGTTAGGAGCTAGCACTCAAACAGTGCCCCCAGCCACTTTTAAGGCTTTAATTTTTTTTTAATTCTGGGTGAGGGCTTGGATATTTTAATACTCATGTTTTATTTACTAAATATTATGACGATTTAAAATGGTAGGAATACTAACGGGTGCCACTAAGTTTTGTTATTAAGAGGGTAATCATTGGGGGAATTTGTTAGCAATCAAGCACTGAGCTCCCACCACTTATCATTAAAATGAGACATCCATAGTTGTTTTATATCGCTTAATAAAACATAAAAACATACATGATCTCTTGGACGAAACACGCATCGGGCAATAACTCCTAAATATGTGCCTGCAGAGTATTTTACAGCAAAAATACAAGTGTGGATATCCATGCGGAATAAGTCAAAGAAGGGTTAACAGTTCTCACCCGCTCCCTCAAATCAAAATACTGTAAAAGCAGATCCTATAAAATTTAACTAAACCTGTAAGATTAGATTTAATTAATTTCATAAAAGGCCCCTCCGAAAGTTTTTTCTGGCTACGTGCCTGAACTTTCTATTAATCAAACCAAATTTTCTCTTCTTTTTGGAAATAAGATTAACAAATAAACACACATCTATCTGTGTTGAGCCATAATTAATGGAAAACTATAAACGTGGGGCAAAAAACAACAACATTGACTCACCTTACTAACCCAATTGTTCAGGGTGCTTAATAGTTGCAATTGGTATAAAGAATGCGAGGGGAGGATAGATGTGATATAGAGTCCAAGTCAACAGAACATCTTCTTTGGTGACAAATTCTTTTTAACCCATCATAAAAATAGCTGTGGACCTAATAATTTATTTTAATTTTATTTAACACTTTGCAGCTTTGCTAACCATTACATTTTTTTGGTAAGTTAGGTATCTCTTTTATTAATAAGATTTTTTTACATAATTTTAAATGGTTTTATCATTTTTTTAATCTCTCTAAATAATATGAATATTTGTGTGTGGCTGGCTCAATTTTATAATTAATACATTTAATAACATAACATTATATTACTCTTCAAAATTTATGGATGAGGTAGGTAGCTTAAATGGAATGCACCAGTTTTATCATGGAGACATGGGAACACGATATTTAAAATTCACTTGTGGAATACCACTATTCAGTCTGCCCAGATGAGATTTGAACCTTAATCTTACCTTCACTGGCAATTTAGTATTTTGCAAGACACTTCACACCATGTTCAACCACAATGTCATAATTTTATTAAAATTTATGGGCCATACATGTATTACATAACACACTTGAGGGGGGGAGTAGTGGTCCATTGTAGTATTACGGTGTGTGACATGAAGGAAGGAGGGAGAAAGAGAGAGAGGGGGTTCAGGCTAGCTTAATAATATGAAATTTTAGTTTGTAAAACAAACAATAAAAAAAAATTGTTTTAATTTATCACATTAGGTAGTCTACTAAGGGCCATTCTTATGACTACTGGATAAATATTGCTTTCGGGAGGTTAAAGTTAGCGACCAGATAAATGTTATCAGCCACTTTAATATTTTACACATATTATAAACTGAATTTATTTGTTGGATAGTTATCTGTAGGATAAGTATATTTTTATACAGAAAACGCAATGTTGGTATTGCTTTTACTGGTGAGCTTGCACGTATAAACATTGCTGCTACTGCTATAACTTAGCGAGTGGTGACAACGCTAAACATTTGTTAAATAATGGCGGCTAAATGGGTGCGAGAAAACAGATGGCGTCACGTGGACGCAGAAGCTAAGTTGTCTTGCAAGTACTAATTCTAGGTGTCTGCCAAAATGTGGTCAATTGTTTGGTACAACGTTTACAAAATTTCATTTATCACATTTAAATAATTTTTTCTTATATAACTTTAACTCTACAAATAGATTGTCAGTTTTTATAAAAGTGTGAATTAAATGTTCTAACTTTATATAGATAGAGCCTGGGCCTATGCTTACTAAATACGTGAATCAAGATTTTAACCTTAAAACAAATTCTGATTGGTGAAACCTCATGAAAGACAATGCGTCACTATGGCAAGCCAATTTTAAGTTTCAGATAAAAGTTATCAGGTACTTAAACGTCCTGATAAAAATGTGATGGATAAATACATTTTATCTGGCAGGTAAATGCTATCTGGTGGTCATAAGACACACTTTTAACTTTTTGAGCAGATAAAAATATTTAACAGACAGATTAATATTTATACAAGAGTCATAAGACCGGCCCTAAAAAGTGTTTCATTCAGTTTTTAATTAGTAAATATATTTGCAGTAGTATTAGAATCTTTTTAATAGTCTATTCCAAAGATGCAATATTTAATATGTCTGAGGACAAAGATGTACAGGGGCTTCCCGAAGAACAAGTTGAGGTACAGAAAGCTACTGGCTTTACTTATGAAACCACTCCACAGGAAACACCTCTAATCACAAATGTAAATGAATGATTACCACCGACTTAGTTGGAAGATGTTTAAAAAAATGATCTAATCATGTATAAACTTTTTCACACTTTTAAAATTGTGTTTTTTGTAAATACAAATAAAACTGTTCGACTAGAAATTGCATCCTTTATTCAAAATCCTATTTATCTTAAAATAATAAGATCCGATGTGAAAATAACTAGTCTACTAAAAAAAACTGCTAATTTGAAAATTACACGAGGAAAAGGGGGGTAAGTGGGGGGTTGCCAAAGCGTTATGAAGTGTGATATGGGGTATGGGGGTTAAACAGGTCTAAATTTTCATCACATATTACATGTATGGCCCCTTATTTGAAACATATGTCTTTCATTTATTTATTTTCAAAATAAAATATGTCTGGCAGTGCACCTGTTTACTAAATTGCATTTTCCCATTCCCCAAAATACCAGTATGTTAACTTGTATGGACTTAAAACTATAATCTAAATTCATAGCATGAGGCAGGTGAATATTAGGAAAATGCACATGCATTCAAATTAAGAATAAAGGATGGAAACCCCCTTCAAGTGTAACTTGTTGGGGATCAATCCCTGTCCTCTTGAGTCTAGAGTCATGCTCAGTCATTTTTGATAGGTAATGATTTAGTTTAATTTGGAGAAATCCATGTTTTAACTGAAACATTTATTTCTAATATTGCTTTAGCTATATTTTGACTGTTTGTATTTGCAGGTGCAAGCTCTAGATTACTTTGAAGTTAGACAAGGACATTATTATAAAATCACATTCTCTTAAAAAACATGTCTGAAACATCCAAACAAGAGGTTGTTGAAAATCCACACCAATCCACTGATGAAAATCCAAGTCAAGATAGCACAGTTCAAATTGATGCAAGTTATGGAACTTCATTTCAGGTGTTGGAAGTGTTTAATATTTTAGACGTAGATAACTTACCATTGAATGATGATGAAGAAGGTACATTTGATATTGATGAAGCTACATTCTCAGAATCAGATGATGAACATCTGCCTGAGGAGGAAGATGATGATGACATTGATGGAGATATTGATGATTACATACCTCACATATCTAATGAAGAAGAAAAAGAACTCACTAATAAATTTTTAAGAGGTGAACTGACATTCACTGAGTATGCTGCTTTAATGGATGGCAATGAGGATGAAATTGCGCCTGACACCAAGAAAAGTAATCTCTCATTACCTAATAAAGAAAAGAAAAGGACTGACAAGACTACAACTGATGGGAACACTACACCACAAAAGAGATTTAGAAGATCACTCCCACCTGCACTCATGGGACTGATGGGGGAAGCAAATTTGCGTTATGCTCGCGGTGAAAGGGATCTTGCTGTTCAGATGTGTCTAGAGATTATTCGTCAAGTGCCAACTGCTCCAGAGCCATTTGAAACACTTGCAGTGCTGTATGAAGAGCTTGGTGCTCCTGACAAATCCCTTCAATTTGCACTTATTGCTGCTCATTTACGACCCAAAGACGTAGACCAATGGATCAGGCTAGCAGTTATGTCAGAAGAACAAGAAAATATAAAACAGGCCATCACTTGTTATTCTAAAGCTATAAAAGCTGATCCTCATAATATTGACCTTCATTTGAAACGAGCATCATTGATAGAGCTTACAGGAGAGAAAAAAATAGCCCTAATTCGGTATATGAAATTGCTTGAAATTGTGTCAGCAGAAAAAGGAGCCTTAGTTCTGGACATTGCGAAAATGGTAGCACACAAATTTCATGAGGACAATGAGTTGGGCAAGGCAAAAGATGCCATGGAAATTGCTTTCAAAAAGGTACCTGGATTAATTACATCAGAAGAGGTTAATTTGATTCTAGAATTGATGTTGAACCTCAAGGAATATAAAAATTGCCTTGAAGTTCTTGTTCAGTTTTGTGGGATTGAAATAGATCTTCTTAAAAATGAAACTACAAATCCTGATACAAAAAATCCCATATTCGAAATAGTTAAATGTAAAATTCCAGATTCGCTCGGAATTGATCTTTTTGTAAAAACAACAATTGTGTTGATTTATTTAAAAGCTTTCCATCTTGTGGATGACTTAGTATGTATGCTTTTAAAAGAGAATCCTGATGAAGCAGGTGATCTTTACTTGGATGTTGCAGAAGCTTTCATGGCGGTAAGTAAATATGAAAATGCTCTTCAGTTGTTGAATCCTTTAGTAGAAAGTAGTAACTACAGCCTAGCAGCAGTTTGGTTGCGCCAGGCTGAATGTTTAAAGGCATGCAACCAACTGCCAGAAGCAGCCAATGCTTATAGAGTGGTGATTTCTTTAGCACCACAACATTTAGAGGCACGTATAGTATTATCTGGATTGCTAAAAGAACTAGGTGAGTGGGACGAGGCTTTGGCTGTCTTAGAGCAGGACCCAAATGCTGAAATACTTGATCCCAAACTTCTTTATGAAAGATGTTTGCTATTGAAAAACTCAGGGCGAATAGATGATTTCTTAGCCATTGGGCAACTTCTTCTCTCCAGGCATTGTGTCAGTATCAGACACCGTGATGAGATGGGAGCTCTCACAAGACAGAGGCGTTTCAGTAAAAAGGCAGAAGCTCTAAAAGAAATACGAACCTCCAGAGGAGAATCAAACATGGATGTGGATGCACCTAATTTTGGTGACCTAAAAACTGACACTCCATCGACAGAACAAGAGTATCAACTGTTGAGAGATTTGTGTGAAACATGCTTGAAACATGAGAAATTGGACCTCATGCAGAGGCTGGCATTTTCTGCTTTGGGCTCTAAACGATTCCATAGTGATCTCAACAAAATTC
This sequence comes from Timema shepardi, assembly GCA_902151425.1. NCBI lineage: Eukaryota > Metazoa > Arthropoda > Insecta > Phasmatodea > Timematidae > Timema > Timema shepardi. The sequence goes on along the minus strand of CABFVX010001865.1, from coordinate 36,391 downwards.
GAGAAATTGAATTTATATGTCTTTTGGCTTGTTTGTATAATGAAGATGCATTCTATGGATATAATTTGGCCCGCGATCACCTAACTAGGGATCTGAAGCTGAAACGAAATTGGAATATTTTCAACTTGATTATCCAACGGGCAGATGATGTTCGACACAACCGCTTCATTATGCGTCTCTTGTTTCGAAACCCCAACCACCAAGCCTTATCTATTCTTCATGCAAATAACTGTCTTGTGTCTGGGACTTATAAATACGCTCTCAGTGAATATGTGGCGGCTTTCAGCAGAGAAGAGGGTCCAATGCTGGCTTTTCTAGTTGCTGTCACATTATTCCAGATGGCTTGTCAGAAGTTTTCTGCCAAGAAGCATTCCTTAGTCAATCAAGGGCTGGCGTTTATGTGGAAATACCAGCAACTACGAGGGAAGGAAGGCTTCCAAGAAAGTTGCTACAACATAGGTCGAGCTTTCCACCAACTCGGCTTGCTACCAGCAGCAATTCATCAGTATAAACAAGCTCTGGAGTTCACATGCCCGCTCATTGAAAAACACCCCAAGATATTAGATTTGAGGAGAGAAGTGGCTTTCAACCTCTATCTCATTTACAATAAAGTTGGGTCTTATAATCTTGCACGAAGCTATATTGAAAAATATATTGTGATTTAGTATCTCCAAGTAAGCCTACATACAGGCTTCCAATTTAGTTGATAACCAAGCTTTTGATTCAATTGCAGTGAACATTTACACTAAAAAAAAAAGAACTTTTCACACCATTTAATACCAAAACTGATCATTAAATGTATTAAAATACAATAAAACACTTATCAATTCATTTACAAACACTTTATCTAAAAACAAACACCTAATACTTTCTAAAAAAAACACACATACACATGTGTTTATAAGTTAAGAGTGTTGCTAAAAATTTGTTCTTTCTTTGAGTCAAAACTGCATAGAGACTGTTTTCAATTTTTCAGAGCCGATGTGTTATTTAAATGTCACCAATCGGTTTGGAACCAATTTAATTGGAGGGGAGGGGGGTGGTATCCACTGTTAGATGTCATACTGTATAAAAATGCATAAAACTTGTGACAATATTTTTGTTCAAAAGTTTTTCTTCATTATCATTTATTGAAATGATATGAACTAGAACTTGACAAGCTACTTAGTTGACTATTCTTATATTTTGTAGCTGGCTGTAACTATTTCAAAAATATATATTTGTAATTTATACATTAAATATTTTAAACAATATTGATATCAAAATGTTCTATTATGAAGACCTTTTGTTTAATTAAAATAAAATATATATCACATTTTTATTTTCTTAGTAAAATATTTACTTCTCATCTTTTAACAACAATTTCTAGAACCATGTGGTGACTTTTGCCTGACACATCACAGTTTCTTAATGGAAATTTAGATTAGACCTCGGAGTTCAATGATTGATTGTAATTTTTTATTCATGTTATAAGATTGTGTGTTCAATTATCATTTTCCTAAGAAATGAGGACATGTTTATAGTTTTGAATAAACGTTTGTGCTTCTATAATATTAAAATACTTTAATTATATGGGTCAAAATACGATATATTGGGACAATTTGCACTCCACTTCAATTTTTAAAATAGTTTCTCCTTTTGTGAATACTTTTTTTAATTTTCAAAGTCTGTTAAGTACAAAAATACCATCCTTCGCAATGATTAACATCAAGACATATTTTATTTATATACATTTTGATACAAAAATATGAATTAGTAAAACGACAGTCCTGTTTTTTTCTTGGCCTCGTTTGAGTTATTTATATGGGCTAATATTCATATGTCTTTATATTAAAAGGCAGGTTACTATTTAATTATTTATTTGAGAAACATTCATAAAAAATAAATTGAGAAATGTGTTGAATTAACTGCATAAATAAGTATTTTAATATTTCTTAAAGTCAAAAGTTTGTGTTTGTTTGAATATAAATCAAAGCAAACAATTATATTTAATATTACATAAAATAGGTGTACACAATAGCTTCACTTTAAATATTAATTTTATTCTTAGACATTGTTTTCCATTTGAAAAATCGATTAATAGGTGCATGAACTGTCGTTATTCATAAGGGGCCGTTATTGAATGGTGGGGGCCATTGTTACATCTTAGGAACCTCAAAAATTAGTCGGCTGTCTAAATTTGTAGTGTGTCCCAAATATTAGCTGATTGATTAGTAAAAGATTATATTTTAATTTTGGGGTAAAAATAACAACAAACTAAATTAAATTAATAACAAAAACAGAACCCACACAGTAAAATAATGAAAGGATACAAATGCAGTGTAAGAGTGTTTCTCCTCTACCAAATGCGTGATGCTTGCAGACAGAACCTGATGGATACTGGAAACAGCTGAGTTCTCGAGTGTAGATGGTAGAAGCGTGAGTTAGTGACCTTGTATAATGATAAAATACCAAGAAGAGGTGATACTGAAGTTGGTAAGGCATTCTTCATTTCTTGTATATCACTATCAAAAATTTCCATTAATTCAACGTTTGGACAACTTTTCTTCAGTTCACCCACAAACTGGGAAGAGGTCACAATGTATTTCCTTGTGACACAAGCATCCACAGTTCTCTTGAGCACATCACCTACACCATTGGTGGGACCTTTTCCATGTCCGGAAACCATGAAATTCCATGATACTTTTTAATGTATGAATTAAAATATGTTAGATGAGTCATGAGGAAATAAATATTAAATCTATTTTTGTATTGTGAGGTGGCTCCATCAAATTGGAAATGATAGATATCCAACATTGGATATGTATCCTTCAGAGTTACCAAAACTGGTTTAAGGTGGCTTCAGACAGCATAAGCTCCATGATCCAAGTTCTCAGAAACTGAACAAAATGAATGAGGTATTATATTAGAATTTTCCTTGACGTGACACCTGTGTGGAGCGAAATCTGTGTTTGGGAGGCTCCAAAGTGCATCGTTTCTACTTCCTCCTTGGCATATTTCAATACATAGTTTCCCGATAAATCTATATTAATTACCAATTCATTGAGTCCCATTTCATTTTTAAGTTTTGTAATTGTATAATATTGATGGCGAATGTCAAAAATATGTTTCTTATAGATGGGCAAAGTCTGGAAAACCTTCTCTGCCAACTCTTGAATTGTCATCTCTACCTTTTCTCTCTTCATCACCTTTTTCTCTTTTATGGTCTATTCTAAAAAATTAATATTTTCATTCTTGATTTCTTCAATTAGGCTAAACAAAGGTTTTATCTCTTTGCAGTCATCACATGTCCATACATGCAATCTTTACTTGTAATGCAACATACAACTCCATCGATGACTACTTCTGGTGATGGTGTGAGTAAAACTTTGCATTTGTTTGGTTTGTCTGTCATGTACTGCATGTTAAAGTGCTTGATGCACACACATGTGTCTCTTTCTGACAGCTTTAGAGAAACAATAAAAAAAAGTCTAAAGTGCAGACATTTTAAATATGAAATTTGTGTAGAATGAGTCTGACTATAATTTTGATGCAGATTTTTCATTGTGTCCAAAAGAATAAATTTTTGAGAGTTCTGTTATTTATATGTTTTTGCGTGTCTTATTCCGGGGCACATTTAACTGTACACATCTTCCTCCAAAAACTATCTCATGAATGCGATGTGTAGCTTTATCTACTGCTTTCCTGTACATTTTATAGAAGACCAATGATTTGGAGCATTTATGACTTTAAGGTCTTTGAACAACTTAGATGACACAGTTTTTGCATGTTCCAAGTATTTTTTACATGTTGTTTAGTGTCACACTTTTTTATTTCTAACTCTATTAATTCAAATTAACTCACTTTCAACTTTCAATTTACAAAGTCTTTGTTTGTACTTCTCGGCATGATGTTGAGCTATTATCAATTGTAGTTCATTTCTTTTCAAATCCATATAAGCTTTACTTATTTTTTTTCTTTTCTTCAGCCACAAGTCTTTCTGGAAGAAACAAAATCTGAAATGGTGCTGAAATTTATTCGGCTACATTTATTATTTCTAGAAGAGCTTGATTCTGAAATGGTGTTGCTATCAATGGACGACTGCAAAGGTTGAATCTTTGGTGATACTTTTTCAGTATTTAATTTTCACCTTCATTATCCAGTAATGTGATCACATTCAAAATCTTTTCTAATTTTCCACTTTCCTTGTTTTTCTCTCTGAATTTTTGAGCTCGTTCCCTTCTTAACTCTTTTACTCTTCTTTTTTCTCTTTTGGTCATGCCATAAAGATTTTTTCGATTATTTTTATTATATCACCATTTTTTCGTCTATTTTCTCTTTCTAATCTTAGCCGCAATTTCCTTATCGTTTCTGAGCCTTTCTTTTAACTCTTGATATTTATTTGGTCCTTCCATAATGATGCTATTAGCATAGTATTAAATCTGTAAATAATAATAAAACGAAATATTTCATCTAAGTGTTTTTTTTTTGTCATTTTATGTTGACATTTTAAAATTCATTTTGAAAATATAGTGTATTCTATACAACAAGGTTTGGCAGACTTTTCGTCCCCCAAAATGGTCATAAAAGGACTTTCTAGTGCACTAAATTTATATTAAAATATATTCGTAAGTCAAGTCAACTACAGCACACACATGCACGCACCCCCCCCCCCCTTGGCGTGGGGGTTTAAATAAGGGACACGAGTTTCATTCACTATTTTAATGCAAAGATATTTTATTTCATTAGCATGTCATATTTATTTCTAAAATATAGACCAATATGAAACTAAATATATATTAAAATTATTAATTCAAACAAAATGCACAAAGCTATTATCTAATAAAGAGCACTTTCTTGTATCGAGGACACAGGACAATTGTTATTTATCTTAGAAAGTCATCTAGTTTTATATTAAACATATTTATCATTCACAATTTTTTTAGCTTTATAATGAAGAAGATTAATGATTTAATTGAAATATAAAAAAAACTTTAATCACAACAGAAATATATTTATAATATTTTACACAAGTAGAGATTTTGGCTCATTATTGTATTTTGACCCATATGCAATGACAGCTCTTGGGGTGTGCGACCTGAGTGGTCGCAAAGAACACCGAGTCTAGAGGGGTGTCAAACTTGTTGGCACACTTACATTAACTCTTAAAGAAAATTATTTTACAATCTGGTTCTGGACAATCCCGTCTCTGATCTCATAATCATGCAAAATACAACAATAAAGAAACCAAGGAAACCAGAAAGACAAAATCTGGGGAAACATCCTCAACATCTTATTACCTGTCATAAAATTAAAGTGGTCATTATGGAAAATATTTTCTCAGACCTCTCTTTCCATCACTAATATCCATAATATTGGTCTTTCGTCAACCTGGGCAGTTGTCAATTCGCCGACAACTACCTATGATCTTTTCTCCCACCATTGAGCTCAGAACAGAGCTTTCCTCAAGCATGGTCACCTCCCCTCCCTTTTATTAGCTCTAACTGCTTTTGATGATGCAGTTGTTGACATGACCACAAATCCATGGGGCCAAGAAAGGTGTCATTTATTCTAGTCCTAGTTGTTGGTGTTCAGGCATGTACAAAGAAGTCTCATTTTAAACTTGAAGATGAAAGTGATATGTACAAATAAGTAAAAGTTTATTGATCTCTTTTAAATAGTTTTAACCAGCACATAAGATCTAGTTGAAAAATGATAACAATGAAAAATCTGGTTCTCAAAATCACAGGAGAAAGCAAAATGCTGGTTTGGATGCACTAAAGTGTGTGTATATATTAAAAAAAATCTTTTTTGTGTTAAGTATGTCATAAAATGTATAGTTTTTAGTAAACCTAATTTATTGATTAATCTCACTTGTAAAAATAAGTTTGTGAAGATAATACATTTTTATTTTAAGGCTATGAACAATAATGATCAAAAAATAGAAAAAAGTTTTACTTTTAAATTTACCGTTACTAAGACATTCAACTTTTCCTTTTTTGATTATGATAGGGCTTTCTTTTTAAATACAGTGGAAAAAATGTAAAAAAAAATCAAAATCACACACACAACCTTTTTTATATAATAATATAATAACAGATTTTCTCAAAAATATCATTGTTGTTTGTATTTTCATAAATACTTTGAAAACAACGTTAGATATTGAAACAAAAGATAATTTTTTAATAAAGGGATGAATTGACAAGCTGGAAGTAAGGGGGTCCCTCTTTTGGATTTTGTACAGGACGTTGGAGATCCTAAGGCTGGCCCTGATTATATGGTGTCTAAATTGGAAAATGATTTCAATGCAATAGCACATTATTTAAAAAGCAGTAAATAAACATGGGTGCATTTGACCGTGACACGCCTCAATAAAAGGTATTGCAAATATTCTCACAAGTGTAAGGGTAAGCTAGCAGCAGTGGTGTTTTAAGTGCCCATAGGCGATGGAGGAATTTTCTTGCTTCAGAGGTACTTTAAAGCTGAAAATCTAATCATTAAATGAATGAGAAAATGTTCTTATTGTTTGATATGAATTTGTCGTTAAGAAAGTGTGTATTATTTGCAACTCTTATCATCCTAACCTTCCTCAAAGTGCAATCTGCATTAAAACCACTCTAGATAATGTTTCTTACCTCTGGTACTTGAGTTGTATCCGCATTTGCATGCAGGGAGTGAGGAAAACCACTAAGGAAAAACCAATCTCAGGACACTTGACTGGGATTTTTGGTCTCCCTGTCACTGGCAGCCAAGTCTATTGTGAGAGGGACACCTTAGTGAGAGGACAATTTATCCTCACCATGTAAAAATTGAGGTATTAGGTTGCTCAATCGAACATTTAAAACCACACACCCTGTTTGAACAAGTTTATTCAAAATATGTACACTACACTTTGATTACTCATTTGAAACCGCCTCGGACACAAATGATGAAAATGGTTCACATTGGAAATGTAAGACAATTTGATGTGAATTTTGACCTAGTGGGTTTTGACCTATTTAAAATATATCTGGGCAATGAAACACAGTGCAAAAAACAACAATTTACAGTCTGGAACCTTAACTTAGTAGTGCATATTAATTTAAGACTCCTATAGTTAAATTATTGCTAAGGCCCAACATATGACACCATTAAATTAGATCAGTCCCTGTTCATTAAGTAACAGCTAATATTTGAAGTCTTGTCTATTGTGTTTGTCCCAGGATCAAGTTTACATTTGGCTAAAGAAGTATTAAGTACATTAGTGAATTAAACATATAAAAAAAGTTAAAATTTATAGCTGATTAAAATAAATTAATACATTTAAATTATTTTTATTTTGGTGCCCCACATGATTGCTAATTAATATAGCTAGCACATGGACTATTAAAGTGACATGGAGAAGGAGGGTATCTTGAAAGATATCTACCCATATTGGTGTAGGTAGAAAATCATCCTCAATGCAGCCAACCAGGATTCAAACCTCGTCTTCACTGGCAACAGTAACAAGTTAAATATCTTGGACCTCTGGGCCACAGCTGAGGGTCTGAAAGATATTAAAATGTGTCAGACACCATGAACTCCTATGGAAGGTTAGGAAATAAATATCCCATCAAGTCATAAGATAAAGTTTTCTCATCAAGAGTATTAATAACCTAATTTTATGGCCGCATGGCCTAAGGCATCAGCCCTGTGTTTGACTAGACTGCTTATGACAGAGATTGGGGTTTAAATCTCATTTGGGTGTACTAAGGTTTTTCTCAAAAAAAAATTCCACTCTCCCTCCACACAAATGCGGGTACACATCCTCTAAATTCAACCTTCACACCCATAACCCATTTATGTAATTAATACATATGCATATAGCCGGAACAGGTAGTTAGACATGGTGCTTTAATTTTTTTTTTAATATACACGTTTTAAAATAAGTTTTATATCAACAAACAACTAACAAACTAACTTACTCTAATAGAGTACACCAAACACTAAACACCCAAACCAAGGGCAAGGAATTTAATGTCAACTAAATATAACATTGAATAATATAGAAAATAGCCACTGCCTAATATTTAACCAACCTGTATATTGGTCCTACCTACCAGTTGGCCATGAAACTAGATATCAGTTTTATACTAGCTTTTATAATAGGCATATTAATCTATAAGATCTTAAGATCACGCCTCACCCCACAGATATTACATAACTTAGGTGAGTAATACAGCCTGAAGCAGGCATTTCATCATAGTGTGCTAACCTTCAGTATACATTAGAAAACAGTGAAATTGAGACCAGTGAAATCATTTTAAAGCATTTAGAAAATATGACCAAATTGAAAAATGATTATTTAAACTTATAAAGAAACTATTTCACTGAACTCAATTTCAATGTTGTCAAGGGAAGAATGTAAAAAACTACACTTAACTAAAATGCTATTTCTGGTTTGAATGTAATCATTTAGCGAATATCATGGCTAATTAGCAATGAGATGGGCTTTTAATGTTACATAAAGTGTTAGTTTTTTTTAGGATAACACTTTTCTTTTAGATTTCATTGTGAGTCACTTCATGTTGGACTACTGTAATCATGACCGCAAACGTGGCATCCAAAATTCCGTTCAACGACCTGTGCCGTCTTTGTGAAAAAATTCACACCTGTCCAAGAAGCAGAAGAGCTGAATGTTTACAAAAATATATTTTATACTTCAGAGACTATGCTCGAAGATTGCAAGAAACTGAACCAGAGACAGTAAGATTTTTAAAAACATTACAATATTTCAGCTACGTAACTGGGGTGTAGGTGGGGTTCCAGATGGTCCGAAACTCCCCTTCCTTGAGTACTCGGCTCACAGGCGATAGCCTTCTTTATATGCTGCCAGTTTGAATTAAAAAATTTACTTTAGCCTTTTCATTTTTCATTTTGAACATTTACTTATGTTCTTTGTGTGTTTTAATTTGAATAAATAATATTTGATGCATTTTTACACGGTATCTTGGCTTGAAAGTATTCTATAACTACTAGACTTTTTGGGTTGAGTAAGCTGTGATCTAACACAATTTCACTGAATACTTGCAATGGTTGCAGCTAAGGTAAGGGAGTATTTATACAATGAGGCTGGCTGTGCATTAACAGTGAGAGGGAGGGGTTAAGATTAGGTTGATGGATGGGGAAAGAAGGAACTTTCCTTTAGACCACCACAATAAAATCATGGTTACATCACTGGAACATTTGATCTTGTATACTTGAATTAAAAAAAACACAACAGGACTACTGTTTGTAAAACAACTAGTCCCTGATATATGTTTAACTGAATTTTCATTTTAATTAATATAATGCAAAATGTGAATAATGGGAGTATTTAAGTGCAACAGCACATCGGAGCTCTAATTGAGCGGTTTCTCAAAATAATTTTTATAATCTGTTTACGTCTTTCATTCTATCAATGTTAGAAACCAGCATAGTAAATTTTTATGCATACTATTTATGAAAAGAAGTTTAAACATTAATTGTTCTTTATGACCCCTGCCCCCATCTTCTAATAGAAAAAATGAACATAGAATTTGGAAATAGATACATAAAGGGTTTTAAAATGAATTACATTTTTATACAAAAAGAAAATCCTCCCTAGAGTCAATAATACTATTAATTTGCATGAAAACAAAGATTGATAGTCAAATTATAAATTTTAAAATTATGTTTGTATGGGCTATCACTGGTCCATCATCTCCATATATTATCGCCAGAAAAAAATACTTTTATATATTTGTTGCAATAAAATCTTTAAAAAGCAAATTTAAGAACACTATTCAAAATTTTAAATACATTACTGTCCCACTGTCCTGAAAAATACTTGGCAACTACAAACATCAACTGTTAAACTTTTATTAAATGGTTTGGAACAAATTTTGTACATTCACTATGTGATCATGTATAATGAGTATATTATGAACACCCAAAATTTTGTTTGAACTATAGTTACAATATACCAGAACTTTTGAAGTAGATACAGATGTATGAATATCCTTAAAAACATTTTTCTTGTCATGGCTCACACTTAGTTGGTGGATGGTTAATCAATAATGTCACTAGCACAGTTCAAGTCTTTTCACTTTCAAGGAGTTGGTGTGACTTGTATATATCATCACATTAATGCTGTGTCTAATAATTTTACATAAATAGCATTATTTGTTTTCTTTAATCCATGGTATTTGTTTTTAAAAACTACGACACTTAAGCACATCTTCAGGTATTAGGGTAGTATTAAAATTCTAGTAGAGTATAACAATATTTTTACGATATTCCAGAGCCAGCCAGCTAAGTTATCGCCTGAGCTGTCTTTACCCAGTGCATGTCTACCTAGGGCGAGGGGATGAAGGGTAAAAGAATAGGATTTGTTGAACATTGAGAGGACAGTGACCGGAAATAAGTGAAAAAGCCCACATGAAAACTGTGACCAGAAAGAACCTCACTGATATATATGCACACAGGAACAAAGCACACACAGAAATATACACACAAAAAAAGCCCACACAAATAAAAAGGTTTGGTTATGTTACATTAGGTCATGTCAGGTTGGGCTAGGTTAGATCATTGTCAACCATGCGAGGTTTATGGACCAAACATTATTAATCAGGGTTTGGGGGGCATTTTTACGTGTGAGAATTTTTTGGTGTGGGCCTTTTATGTGGGCTCTTTTCTTTTCCGCATTTTTCGTAATTGTAGAGAACATAAGAAACCAGTAGCATTGTAGCCAACTTACAAGGTATAACGATATGATTGTTTTTCATTAAATAATCAAATCCATTTGGAAGATTCTAGGTATATCTTTACCAAGAAGAAGATGAGTGCTACTTGCTTTGATGGCTGAGTAGTCTAAGGTGCCACTCTCACAATAGACTAGACTGGGAGAAAGGGTTATCATCTCGGTCGGGTGAACTGAGAGTGGTTTTTCTAAGAAGGTTTTCCACTCTCCCGCCACACAAATGCGGGTAAACTTCTTTTAAATTCAACCTTTCTAATCCCTATCACAGTGTAATTAGTACATGAGAGTATATATATATATATATATATATATATAAAACACACATACATACATGAGTTATATGAAGTCCAGTATGGCAAGAATGTTTTAGGTTTAAAAACCATAAGAAAGTTAGAGGTATTAATCATTTCTGAACATTTAAAAATAATTTCAAGCTTACAACAATTTTCTTTGTTTCTTTGATAGGATGACAGCTTCTACCCTGTTTTACGTTTGTTACTGCCACAGTTGGATAGGGAACGAGGGCCATATGGTGTCAAGGAACACAATCTGGCCAAGGTGTACATCCGTATCTTATGCTTGCCAAAAGACGGCCGAGATGCAGAGAAACTCTTGAATTTCAGGTAATGTTTCATTGCTCAAAACTTAATATAACCTTTTACCCAAATCGGTGCATCAAATGCATAGGCCTAAATAGGCATCAAGTTTGTCTGGTAAGGTTTTCTTGCAACAGGGAGGCCGAAGGTGTTTTTCCCCAAAATGGTTTCCCACTCCTTCTATGCACAAATACAATTTCCTATAAAATATAAGCTTCCCTATCCCAAACCCACTAATGTATTTTAAATATGGATATCCTGGATCGAAAGATGCAGTGCAGTAACCATATATATATACATATTACACTACATCTGACCAGACAGGCCTATTACAACTCTAGTAGTTAACATTTGATTTTGAAAAAAACAAAACAATAACTGTACGAGCTTTATCATGTTCTGATTATGGACATTCTTGATTTTTCATATTCACATTTATTGAAAGCAGGTTAAGGAAAACTAATAGAGCCACATATTTTAATATTCATTTTATTACACATTAAGATGGGAGTCTAGGGAACATCCATTAAAGACAGTATTTTTATAGAAACACATTTTTTGGTCAAAATATTTAAAATATTGCTCTGTTAGAAATCTAAGAGTTTAATTTTCTGCACGTGGTAATATAATTAGTTCTTGAACATCTGTCGAGGGTGTCCTGAAATTTGTGGCAACTTTTTCTCTTTGTTTAAAAATTTTGTGATCTAATGCCGCTGTCATTTCATGTTGTTATGCATATAGATGATTAAAATAATAAACCATTATGCCGACTGAAAAAACACAAGATTGGTAGAGGATTGAAAGTTCTCTGCTTGGGATTGAACATAGCTCCCAAGAAAATGAATGAAAATAAACAATTGAATGTGCTTGGGCATGGTTGTCCAAAACGCTGTGCTCATGAAAGATATTCAACAACTTTTGATATCACCATTTTTGGAAAATTAAACTTTATGTTTTTACTGTAGCAATATAACTCCTCAATATTTTGTCAATATACCTAAACTAAATGCTATCTATTATCACTACAAGCTTGACTACTTGCTTCTATAAAATATTTAATTGAATTTGTCAAATGGTAAAAAAAACTTAAGCCTGTCAAAATATACACAGGGCACCAAAATCAGCAGGAGCCCAGTCAGGGGATTTTGCTGATGTAGCATATTGGGTTTTGAAGAGTCGTTGCCCTGAGGGAAGCAAACTGACTGTTCAGCAAGTCAACGCTCATCTGGACAATATTGCAATCAAACATGCATTGCATGAACCCAGTAAGTTACGGTATAGCAAATATTCTCAAACTTAGATTTGAAAATAGTTATTCTTGTATATAAAATACTTAAATATTTTTGGAAAAAAAAAATGTTTCCATAGTATGATAGAAATAATTTAATATAAATTGTGCTTTTATTTTAAATATCTAATATTATTGAGAGTCTTAGATAAATTTTCCTCCAATCTTAGAGATTATGCATCACTGTACACTGACAGATGGGACAAATATTTCAAGATTTAAAGCCCTTTTGAAGTGTAGATTTTCTAATATATACAGACAATTTTAAGATTTAGGACCTTTCATGTCACCTTGTCTGAAATTTCCATGATTGCATCTCAATTAATGGATATTATTACAACCTGTAACAGTAGTTGGATGGCCTGAGAGGTTCCTCTTGCAAATTACTGGACTTCCAATGGCAGGGAGATTGGTGTTTGAATCCTAGTAGAGTGTACTTAGGGTGGTTTACTTAAATCATTATTCACTTCATCCATGCAAATATGGGTACATGCCCTCTATAAGGCATTCACGAGCTAAGTTTACCTGAATGACTGCTCGAAATGTTACTAGAAGTAATTCCTAATATATCACTATGCCAACAGCTGACATCTATCACTTTGGATGACTGTAATGAAAACAGATGGTAATATATTAATGTGATAGTTAACCACAGTAATTTAGGCCAATATTATTTATATATTTATTTGAGGTCGGACACAAAGTTTATTTATGGTTGTATTCCCCTTAAAAAAATATTAACACCACTTTCACAAAAACTTCTAACGATCATAGCCTCAAAATGGCGATTGACGAATTTAAACTGTATGATTAAACATAACAGTAAACAAGTTTTTTACAATGATGCGGACAAGCAGTTGATGAAAATAATTCAAATATTTCAAAATACGATAAAATAATCATAAAATCATGTATTGTATGTAAAAAAACGACAAGAATTTTCTCTTTTCCAAGTAAATACGATGCCTGTATTAAAAGGTATTGATGTATGCACTATATTACACAAAATCAGTAACGTTCTAAAACAAAAAATAAGTACTTTTAATTATGTTTAAAATATTGTTTCGAGTTGGACAAAAAGAAATTATTTAAAAAATGAAATAGTATGAGAAAACTTAAGTTTACGTTATTTTAAATGTAATATATAACAGGTAATTAAAGATATCTACATTTATAACAAAACTGTGATCTTTTACAAGTGTTGGCAACCCAAAACTTAAACATATGATTTTTAAACTGTCATCCAGGTAAAAACCTATCGTGAATGGAATATAGATTATACTTTACTCATCCCACATGTGGATATCTCGAATTGGTAGTAAGACGCAATGTACAAAAATAGTATAGCTAATGAAATGGCATCCTCATTGTGAATACGTTGGAAGGTTGCATTTAAATGTTTGCAGGGGGTGTGGATGATGAGCTTATTGCATTATTGCGAGCCATGTCTGCCAGTGACCAGAAATGGCTCATCAGGATGCTTCTCAAAGACATGAAGCTTGGGATTGGACACAGTAAGATCCTGGAGACGTTCCATCCAGATGCTCGGGAGTTGTATGATGTCACCAATAACTTAGCTAAGGTGAGAGGGTTTATATTAGGGATTGGTTTTTAGATTCTTTAAATCCTTAAGGATATTTGAGATCCAATAATTGAAAATAAAAAGAATAAAACACCTTCATAATTTGAATTTTATTTAGAGGATGAATGCTTATTCCAACATAATTACAGGGCAAACCTAAAAACAGCACCCCAAAACATTAATTTACCACTCAACTTAATGTGAGTTGACATCATAATAAAAATTTATATTTAACATTTAGTTTCTATTTTATATAACAACTTTAATAGTAATAGAACCAGCTTCAATGGCCAAGTGGTTTAAGGTGTCACTCTCCTCAGACAGTTCTGCCGAAGGCGGAGAAATCTAGGGTTGAATCTCGTTTGTGTCTTCTGATGGTGTTTTTCCTTAAATGGTTTTCCACTCTCCTTCCAAGAAAATGCCGGTGGATTACTTTTAAAATACTTCCTTCCTCATACCTACCTCATTAGAGTAAATTATATATATATTATATTATATATACAAATAATCTGAACAGTTAGGGTAGTAAAACGCGCAGATAAAAATAAAATCTGAATTGAAGAAAAACAATCATACCAATGATGTAAAGCTAACCTCTTAGGTTTACTTATGTTTTCTAAAATTTGATTTAAGATATACATCTAAAATGAAGATTCATATTTGAAAAGAAATGGATCAAACCCATCTCTATTTTGTAATATTTTATTTCTTACTGTATACAGGTACTTAAATTTGATTATTTCTATCAAATTCTTCTATGTGCTTTCAGGGCTGTCCAACTTTGGATAATCCGAGGGCCACACAAAAAAAAAACCTTAAGGGCTGCATTCGGAATTATAAATACAGTGCAAATATTAAAATATACTGTGAATCTGACTTTTAAGTTTAACAGGCACTTATAAAATTTTGAAGTAAAGAAAATTCATGTTGCTTATAAAAGTTCTTATTGACACTTTAGACTGATACAAGTGTTTATATATTTATAATTATAATTTCATTTCAATATTAGCCCTGCGGTTGTTCGTTTTCATTTACTAAAGTAGCTATATCAATATCACTGCTTGTAGCTGCCAATTGTATTAAATGTGAAAGTAATTTATCAGTTAAAGAACACTTGTATTTGGCTTATATAAATTTAATCGTTGAAAAAGTGCTTTGCCAAGATATGGGCTACCAAATATTGAGCACATCTCAAGTCTAAATTCCCCCAATTTTAGATAGTGCTTTCTTGGTAAAATTTTTTAAAAAAACTCTCCGTTTTCTATTCTGCCAGTACAAAAAGGGTCTGATTGCAAATCACACAATTCCAATTGAAGGGAATCTTATGTTTTAAATACTAAGCATGCACATCAAAACAAGATATCTAGTGTTGATGCAAATAAAAGCACTTGAAGTCATGCTTGGGAAGCTAAGATTGCTCTCGAGATTTGCGACATGAGTTATTTTTCGCAGGTGAAAATTAAAATTTGTAACCCCACAGGAGGGCCACACAAAATTTCGCCACATCTTGGACAGTCCTGCCCAAACACATTCAATGCTTTACTCACATTTTCTTAAGAGCCGGATTCGATCCCAAGCAGGGAACTTTCAACCTCTACCAGTCTTGTAGTGTTCCAGTCATCATGATAGTTTATTATTTTGATCATCTGTATGTATAACAACATGAAATGTAAAACTTAAATATTAAATGCTCATTTTTGTGAATCATGTTACTCATTTATGTCATTTTGTATCGTTTCCTCTTCTTTCTCGTTTACAATGTACCGCCACACTGTTATTATATGTTATATTATTCTAAATATTCTTACAGCCCTCATTAGTTAGGATTTAAATTTATACATTTGCTATAATCTAAAAATGTGTGAACATGATTGGGGATGAATATTACAGACGTAGACTATTTCCTTTATGATATTTTGCCCTCTTTGAGAAAACAGTGGAAAGTAGTTCATTTATCAAGAATTATAATAATTCCATTTAGTATTGTAAATAATGTTATTCTCATTAAATGCTTCATTTTTCATTCACTTCACATAAAAATAATTTTAATGACAGTAAAACAAACTCTCCCATATATTATATATCATGGTAAATAGCATAGGACCATAAAAGGTAGATCGGCAAAAAGTTTGTGCGTTTCTTGTCCTGGATGTGCTGAAACATCAGTGTTTTGCCTAGAGCCTTTTGAACGGGATGTTCATTGGCTGATTTTACTGACCGCCTGTATAAAATAACTGTCTGTTGCACAAATCATCAAATATAGCAAAGTACTAAACTGACCCTGCTCGGCTACTTTTTAATGCCACCAGGTTGTCAAAACTTTCTGGGGCAGACATTGAACATAATAACTTTCCAACATGTTTATTTTTCAAAAACAATAGAAACATTACAAATACTAACACGAATTCATAAAATTAATGTATTTATTCTGTTTAGAAAAAATACAAATATGTTAGGGTCAGTCAACACTCATATCTGAGTTAAACATTGAGCAATGAAAATATATTACTGGTACATAAACCTTAACACATGAGGTCTGTATTGATCTCTTTTAAAAACATACTTTGTTTCTTTGCTAGGTTTGCCTGTTGTTGAAAGACCCTTCTCGTCGTCTGCATGAGGTTGAAGTTTCGGTGTTTTCTCCATTCCGACCCATGTTAGCTGAGAAGTGTGATATTAAGAATGTAGAAGAGTCTATGAAGCGAGGACAGGTGTATTATGTGGAGACCAAACATGATGGCGAAAGATTTCAACTACACATGCAGGACGGAATATACAAGTACTTCTCCAGGTATGTAGTTGTGAACTCATGTACTGTCATTGAACTAATAATCAGCATCATCATCATACCCGCTTTAGTGGCCGCAGTGTCAAAAGAGTCATTATTGCAATAGACTAGACTGCCAATGACAGGGAGATTGTGGTTCTATCCTGATCAGGTGTACAGAGGGCGGTTTTCTCACCATAAGGTTTACCACTCTCTTTCTCTATGCAAATGTAGGTACACTTCCTCTAAAATTCAACCTTACTCATCCTTAACCCATTAGCATAATTAGTACATAACCATATAACCTGAACGGGTAGTAAGACACAGTGCTAAAATAATAAATCATCAACTGTTTACATCTTGTGGTAGAGTCAGTTTAGTTAGTAAAATATCCCCATTTTATTCTTTCCTTTCCACACTATTTCCCTTTTAATCTCTTCCATTCTTCTCCTCTCACTTGCACATTTTCTCTTATCTACTCATCCCAACTCATTCTAGGTCTCCCTTGTGGTATTTTTCCTACATACTTCAACTCCATCATTCTCTTTGGTATTTTATCCTTTTCTATCCTCATTACATGTCCACACCATCTCAGCTTTGCTTCTTTTACGGTCATATGTACTCCCTCTATCCCCACTTTTGCCCGAATAACTTATTTTATAGTCCTGTTTCTCTTCATGACAGCTAACATGCTCCTCACAAACTTCATTGCCATGGCCTCCACTTTACTTGTTTCTCTTAAATTAATTGTCCATGATTCTGCTTTAAATGTGACTGAGTGCGAAGTATGCTTTATACTGAACTTCCTTACACTTCAAGGGCACTTATCTTCACAGCAGGTCACTTACACACCTATATAACAATTTCCCCTGCTGCTCTCTTCATATTAGATTATCTCTACACCCACCCTACACCACATTCATTAATTGTCACTGAACTCTCAGTCTTTAAATGCGGAAGCTATCTTACAGCTCTATAAACATTGTTGGTCACTTTGATAGTTGAGTGGTCATAGTTAGCCACATGTTACAAAAGAGCAAATAAATTGTCTAATGTCAAAAAAGAGGAAAATTGTTTAATCATCCTCTTGCTCCCTACCTCTTCCTATCTTACCGCAACACATGTTGTTGGGACCTCCTCATTTTACACTGTGACACGTCATGTTTCCGAGACATCCTCCTGTCCCACCACAACACACGTTGCCGAGACCACCTCATGTTCCACTGTGACACATGTTGTCGGGACCTCCTAATGTCCCATCGTGACACACGTTGTCGAGACCTTCCCGCCAACCTTTTTCCTACCACCATTCACATGATCCGCAAGTCTGGTGTCTGACTACCAACATTGCCTGGAGACTAGAACAATAGACCTCAACTCATTTGCCCCCCACCCCTCCGAAGCCAAACGACAGGGATAACAACCTCATGTATTCTACAGTGGAGCTGTAACAGAGAAAATTTACAAACTACAAGAAAATTAGAAAACAAGTAAACCATTCTTAAGTGTAAGGCATTTACATACTACATCAGCAACAACAACTGCTTCCAGCTTGTGTTCGGGTCAGTTTAGTAAAATGCCTCCATCTTCCTCTATCCTTATACTACTCTTCCTCCTTTAATTTCTTCCCTTTTTCTTCTCTCACTTGAACACTTTCTGTTATCTGCTCCTCCCATGCGATAATTTTCCCACATAAATCATTTCCAACATTTTCTTTGGCATCCTCTCTTTTTCCTTATATATGTCAAAAATACAAAATGGGCCTAACATGTTTTGACTATATGTATATGTAAAATCTATAACATATCTTAGTAGTACTATAAATCTGACACCTTAGCTCAAATGGTAGCGTGTCTGACTACTGAGCTAAGGGTCCCAGACTTGATTCTTGGCATGGCTGAATATTTATAATTGATAAAAAGTATTGTTAAACCCTTTAACATTGATGAATTAATGGCTGGGGACTGAATGTTGTGCCTGTCAGAGTCTTAAAATGGATTATAAGGCATATGAAGCCTAGCCAGCTGGTAGTGAAAAAATATGTGACGTGAATAAAAAAAGTAAAGTAATGTAAAAAGTAAAACAATTTTATAAAAACTTATAGCAAGACGAAAGTTTGTTATAATATGATTTAATAATGAACTTAGTACATATAACCCTGTTTTTTTAAAATGTAATGAAAGAAGTCTAATTGCATTTGGCATAACATATTCTATGTGAAACATACTAGTCACATTATTATAGCTTTTATAAATTCACTTTTTTAATTTACACTTAACTCTTTGCACAAATGTGCCTGAGGTTTTTCCAATATGCTCACTTTAGACACAACATGTATGTATAAGTCAAAGTTTAAGAGTTGCCTGAAAACAAACAAACAAAAAAAACATGGGTTTTTTTCTCAGAAAAATCTAAGACTTGCTGGGGTTTTTATTTGCTTTTTACCTTGTGGTTTTCGCATTATATTTCAATGCTAATTTGGGCTTATATCCTCATAATTTCTTGCCTCACTCTTATATTAAATCATTATATCTATTTTAAGAACACTTTGTTTTAGTTTTTGAGGTATTGGTCATATTTAAAAGAAGGTGCAGGAAAGGTGGATAGAAACCAGGGTTGTGGAGTCAGAGTTGGTAAACATGTACCGACACTGGCTTCAAAATAAAAACTTATAGTATTATAACAATGTATGTTAATTATATAATTTTAATTTGATACTTTTTCTATTATTTAGGAGAAATGTTTGTAATTTGGATTGACAAATTTTCTCACGTATAATTCACAATGCCAAAGAAGCTACCCCTGAAGTAATCTGTATTGGAGAGTTTTACTGCAGTATATTTTTTATTACAAATTAATATACTTTTGCCATTTCTGAAGAAGTCTGAGTCAAACAGATGTAAAATAGAGGGGTCGGAGTCGAAGGTTTGACATACTGACTCTACAGCCCTTAAAGAAACAGGTCACAGTCTCCTATTATCATGTATAATTTTTATTTATATCCCTTTTGTTTGTTTTAAGTTGCGTTGCACATTTCACACTCTCCCTTGATGTGTACCGGTAGAATAAAACTTAGGTCAGGGGATTGGGTCGTAATGATCAATTTTCTTCAAGTGGCAGCCATTACCTCTTTGTCCAGTGGCAGCATTGTAAGGTTTGAACTGTGTTCCTCTTTTCATTGTAAAAGCCATATTGTGTTTGTTCCTTTTTACATCAAATGTACAAATTTTAAAAAATCTGTGATTTGTGTATGCTCTGCTCAGGAATGGGTACGATTATACAGATACATTTGGTAGCTCAGCTTTGATTGGTGTACTGACACCGCACGTTGCTCGACTACTGCGACATGATGTGAAGAGCTGTATTCTGGATGGTGAAATGATGGGATGGAACACGAGACTAAAATGCTACAAGATGAAAGGTACATTTTGTTTTCACTGTGTCTTTCTACCTGTTCAGTTTGTATGCATATATGATAATCACTCAAATGAGGTAGGGTTGAGGAAGAAAGCATTTTAGAGGTAATCTACCTGTATTTGCATGGAAGGAAAATCAAAAGTAATCTAAGAAAAGAAACCCTCAGTAGAACCGATTGGAATTCAAACCTAGATCTTCTTGTCATTAACTGGCCAATCTAACATGAAAGTGAGTGAGTGAGTGAGTGTTAAAAAATTATTTAAATGCCCTATAAATAGTTACTAAAAAATCTCATATCTTAGATTAAGCTTATCGGCACTAACAGTTTAAATTATTACGTGACGTTCGGGTGACCATCCCCAATGATAGCCCGTCAAATGTGAGGGGTTGAGCCAGTATGGTTGATTGCAGCGACAGGCAGATCGCACACTACAGAGGTAGTTTGCACTCCCCTACAAAGAGAGCAGCAAGGCCCTGGGACTCAGATGCTACCGAAAACTTATAAAACGTTTTATTACAAGTGTGTCTAAAAATGGTAAAAAAAATCAACTCAAACTTAAGTGGTATGGATATAAAGACTATGGCTAAATTTATCATTCTTAAATTTAAAATAGTTTTCTTTGTTCACAATTTTGCATGACTGTCATGAAATTCAAACCAAACACATATTTTACTTCTTTACCAATGTTCTTTGGTTGAGGAAAATGTTATAAAAAATGATTGAAATTTCTATTGGTTTTAGGAATATTAAGATAACATTACAATAGTGAAGTTGATAGCCTTTTTTTCTGACAATTTTATGCTTAAAAAACATAGAATGGTGGCTTCTTCTAAATAAAAATATGTATAGTTTCTATGCCATTAATTCTCATTAATGACTAACTGACCACTATTCTCTTATAAAATGCCAAGTTGTCAGTTTCGTCAAAATAATTTTGTTATACTTTGCGTGTGTTAAATACATTTAAAAATTCTACAAAGAACTTAAAAAAATAAAAGTATTTTGATATTAATTTTGATATGCTAGTAAAATTTAATAAAAAACATGTCTCGCGATATTTTGATATTCCTACTGATGAAGCTATTTTGAAGAAAGTATTTGTGTTTATATCATTTTACAAGATCAGCAATACTAACGAACAACCTAAGTCCAAAGGGTAAGCTTGGTTTAGTGTTAGACGAGCCAGGTGAAGCTCTAAGGCTTGATTCATACGTTTGCCGAAAATAGAAAGCAGAATCTGCTTGAGTGGCGCATCACTCATATAATGCACTCTGTTTCATTAACATTGGTTAAATATATGTTTGAAATTACAGGTATAAATTTTGATGTTAAGTCATTGAAGCTTGGAGATGTCCATCAACCTTGTTTCTGTGTGTTTGATGTTCTGTACCTGAACGGACAAGTTTTAACCAACAAGCCTCTTCGAGATCGTATGAGAGCATTGCAAGGAATGTTCACCCCTGAGGAAGGTATACTGGCTTACACAGACAGGTAAGTGACATCACTCAAGTATAGTAATCAACAAAATATATATTAAAAACTTTTGAATTGTTTTTAACATTTTGTTGTTGGAAAACTCTGTGGTTTTTGAATAAACAGTTTATGATTTAAACTTGCCCCTTGATATTGATTGCAAGATCTAATGGAACATCATACTCAATAGGCAGGATTGTAAATCATTCGACTAACCTATCTGTTTTAACGCTAGCTTCATATGTTTCTAGGTTGGAGATCACAACAGGACCACAAGTCATGGAGGAATTGAATGCAGCTATTGATCGCAGGCTCGAGGGAATAGTGCTAAAGGACCCAGGCTCCGTTTATAAGCCCAATACGAGGAAAGGAGGCTGGTACAAGATTAAGCCTGAGGTAGGTTCCCTGCACTGGCTCATACATATTTTCTTTCACCGATATGGTTATAGTTTGAAACAAAATTTAAGTCAGATAATATGCAAAGAATTTTATTAGTATCTTAAACATTATATTTTTCCCAGAAGGGGTGTTCAAGTATTACGTAAGCATCTTAGGGGGGGAAGGGGTTCAAGCTTTGCTTATTTTTGCTGACAAGGTGGTAGGGGGTCAGAACAATGCTTACGTAAGACAGAGAAACATGGGAAAACTTGAGGGAGGGTGCATCACAAGCGGCTTGGACTTTGGGTAGCATTAAAGATGCTGAATGGCTAACTAAGGAAGAAGTGGGTGACCTAGCCCCGCCAAATAGAAACATAATAATTGAAAGTGTTGGGACGTGGATTCAAGGAGCTTGGTCTTCGGATTAAATTGGAGCTTAGGTTTTTTTTTTACAAATATCATAATCATGTATTCACTAATAATATACTACTTTTTTTATAACTTCAATTTAAAGTAAATCAAAATTTTAAACTTTTATAATGCTATAATTTTTTTAAATTTGTCCTGTTCAATACATTTAAATTCATTGTATACCATTGTTAATTGTCAATTATTTCACTTTTAATTTACACCTCTATGTTAATTATCAACAATTTATAATATTTTTTTTTCTCATCACGTCTTACTACCTAGGCGAAATTGGATGAAAAAAAAAGAATGATTATTCCAATGAAAAAAAGTTGACAAATCTTACTTAAGCAAGGTAGGGGTGGGGGTCGGGCATTTGCTTATTTTGGCTTACAAGAGGGGGGAGGGGTTAAAAATGGCAAAAAATGTTCTTACATAATACTTGAATGCCCCCTAACCAGAATTTAAACAAAAATTGTTTTCCTGTACCTTCTCCCAAATATAACTTAAAGGTAATTAATTAATTTGAAAATAGATATTGTGCAGTTAGTAGGAATGGATTAAGTATGAAGTTGCTGTTTTTTGAGCTATATGCACAGTTTATTACCTACTTTGTAAGCAAACTGTGTAATTAGGTGTTTTTGTATGAAAACATTATGAAACCGCACTACATTCTTTGGCAGGAGTCAGCCACACTCTTCATTTGACCGACACTGCACTATTGAGTTTAATTTTTAAAGTGTTGAATTTTGAGCGTGTGTACATTTTCTTTTTTAATTCTAAGTTTCCACAATCTTCTTTATTTAACTGTCTCAAAACAAAAAATTATCGGGTAAAACCCCATTCAGTTTGCGCCATTGTCACCAAACGTGAGGTATCTTGCTGCCAATGTTGTTTGGCGGTTAGTTCACATTTTTATTTACTAGTTCGCCACTATAGTTTTATTATAATATTTTAAATGCATCATTATAATGATTGATTGAATAGCTAAAAAACTGTATAGTAATTGTTATATTGTTTAAACTTATTTCCCTCTTAATAATCTTTATAATGTTTAAACTCATTTCCCTCTTAATAATCACTATTTGTTGATGTACTAACTATTTATTTTTAATCAATTTTAATACAAATCGTAAATTTCGAGTTATACCCTTCATGTGAGGATTATTCTCAAGTTTAGCGTTGCACTGAAAAATTACTATAAAAAATATTCTCAAATTTTGAAGTATTTTTCTGTCCAAATTTATTGAAGGAAACCTCCCACGGCCCAAACCCGTGAGAACACCCCCGCTCTCCCCATCCTCACAAAAATCCTGGATCCACCCCTAGAATGTAATTTTGTGTGCATACATGGCTATACATGGCCACAATTAATACATTGAACATGTGATGTGATGGTTTTTATGAATTAGTCTATATTTGTGAAAACTATAAAAAAAATACTTGAAAGTTAGTATTTTAAAAATAATGTATCAATCACAGAAAAATAAGAGAAATGACTCTGTTTACAGTGAAAGTTCACAATCTTACCTTGAAAAATTCCTCGTTGAGTCTATTATGTAAGCTGTACCATAGCAAAAACAAGCATTGTAAGCACGCTACCTTTCAGGGTAAACGAAGTGTATCTATAAGATTGAAAACAGGTTTTTCATAAAATTTATTTTATATAAACTAGAGACAAATCAAATCTGATGCTTAAATTTTCTTTCAATTCTTGAATTTTTAAAAATCTGAAATTGAAGTAAAGGTGAAAATTAGGTCTGTCAAACTCTATACCCTCAATTCTTACTAGTATCAAAAGAATCAATAATCGATCTTAAGATTACGATTCTCACTACTTCAATTTTTGCTCTCAATAAAACTGGCAACTAAACAAAACGGCAACATTTAGAATAGGCAATAATCGACTATCTATAATATTAGTTTAGTTGTCGTTTCATTTAGATGCCAGCAAATTGTAAACATACGCTATTGGCCTGATTATAGTACAACCCCGAATACAATACAACCCCAACATTTTGAGGTGTCCTACATGAAAAATAAATTAGCTCAAATATAATAGGACCTGACATGACAGTAACAATAGGTAAAAACTTAACAACCTTGACACACTTTTATTAAAGTAAAAGTTAAGTGAGACTGTCAGAATACATGAATCGATTCTAAACAAACAATTGATTTATATTACATAGACCAGGGATGTATTATATTTGGAAGAAGGTATAGGAAAGGTGGATAGAAACATATAAAAGGGAGACAAACACAATATGGCCTTTACAATGAAAAGACCAACACAGTTCACACCTTACACTGCTGCCAATGGACAAGGAGGCAATGGTTGCCTCTTAAAGAAAATTGATCGTCACCGCCCAATCCACTTCATTCCATCGGAACTCATCAGGGAGGAGCGTGAAACGTGCAACGCAACTTCCTAAAAGAGAGAGAGAAAAAAAAAAGGAAAATGGTAAAGAATGAAAGAACACATA